>VZUI01085354.1:0-38526 GCA_013401135.1 Cettia cetti
CCGGGCCGGGCCGGGCCGGGCCGGGCAGGCAGCGGCGCACCCGGGATGCGCGGCGGGGCGGGCGCTGCTCCCCGCGGCCGAGCCCAGCCGGGTAATTCGCAAAGTTTCCCTGCGGGCGGGAGAAGTGGCGGCGGCGGCTCCCGGCGCTCCGGGTGCCTTTGTTCGGTGTCGGGGAGGGCCCGGAGTGCCCGCCGTGGGGCCGGGGGCACCGGGGCCGCTGCTGGGGCGCTGGGTTTGTACCTGCGGACAGCCTTGGAACGGCTCGGCTGGGCAGCCAGCCTAGCAGTCATCTCCTTGCACAGGCAGGGACACCTTCCCTATAGACCAGGCTGTTCCAAGCCCCATCGATTTTATAGTTTCACCGTTTTATAGCAGGAGATTAAATCCGTCGCTTAGCTGGAAGTGGGTTTGCTGTCGCCGTTGCTGTTCGCATTTGGTTTTGTGAATGTGCCGTGCGTTTGTTTTTTGGTTTTTTTTGTGAATCTGGATGGGTTTGCTGCTATTAAGGAGTTTGGTTCTCTGCAGTATCTCAATGTATAACGGAGTGCTGAAATCGCACACAGTGAACTGCACAGAATAGGAGCTCGTCTGCTCTCACTGTGACATTTTTCCTCTCTTGTCTCCCTTTTTTCTTCTTTTATGCATAACTTTAGAGAGCTCGAAGCCTCTGTGTGTCGCCAGTAAAATTCCTTTTGTTGAATTGTTTTCCAGCAGGAACTGTAGAACTTAACAAATACTGTTTGTTCTTGCATAACCAGGAGCATGTTGGTAACTCTTTTTTGACCATTGTCTATGCAAATCCTGATAATTTGCTGTATATATTATAGATGTGAGTAGAGCAGAATGGATGAAGATAATTCCCTTCATTGGAAGCAGAACTTTTTAATTGTGTCGTTTTTAAAGTGATTTTTGAGGCCTTAAATGTTGAAAAACCTCAAAGTGTTGAATTTTGAGGGCTTGGGTAGCAAAATGGAAATGCAGAAGTAAGAGCATTTTTTTTTTTTTTTTTTACTCTTTATGATGTGGTTGCAATAGAAATCATGAAATGATTCCACAGTTGTGTGTTGTATTCCCTGCTATGGAAACTTCAGATTCAGCAGTCTGTGCCAATGAAGGTTAATTTGCTGGCTTAAAATTTTCAGGGCTTTAGATTTAAAAGAAAAAAACAGCCAAAAAATGGAGGTTCAAGGGCTGCAGATGTGTGACCAATATTTCTATGATTCCTGCAGTGTGAGCTATAGGGGAGAGTTGTTCCCACATCTGCATTCCCTGATATTAATCCTGTCCAACTTTGTTCTGTCATTCTAGGAGTTGGCTGGCTTTCATTCCAGATGTTTTCATGCCAGGTGATTTACTCCTTATTTATTTGTGGACTCCTTGTTGCTTTGTGGAGGTGAATAAAAATTACTCCTATTTTATCTTTTTTTTTTCTTCTTCTTTTTTTTACTCTAGGATTAATGGGAGGAGAAATCTGGGGCAAACAGCTGCAGGGTTTGAAGTCCACGAGGGCTTAAATAGCTAAAGATGGACTTGCAACTCAAGACTTTGTGATTTCTATTTTTAGCTTCAAGTTTCTTGCTTGGGATTTGCTTCCTTGTGCAGATTCTGATCCTCAAATCGTGGCAGCACAGCTCCAGTTTTGGGGGAATCATTAAGGTGATTGTGCAGAGGGATAAAAATGCTTCCTGAATACCCAAATTCAGTTGGGAGCAGCCTGCCAAATGAGGCTCTGGTGGTTGGGGTGGCTCTGGCAGTGGTTGGTGTGTGGATATTTCAGTGCTGTTCCCTGGAGTTGTGCTCTGCCATTATCACGTGCAATCATCTGTGGTGAACACACAGAAACAACCACACTCAAACAGCTCCTTGAAGGAAAACTTTTATGGGATTCCTTCTTAAACTTTCATTTAGGGATGCTGAAAGAGCTTAGGCTAGAAGTTCCTCTGAGAAATACCTCTTCAGTTTGTAAATGTGTATTGTTTTAGGGGTGATTCTTGAGAATTCCCAGCATCTGCTGCCTTTCCAGTATTTATTTTAAGAGAGAAAAAGTGAAGTGTGCAGGAGGAGGCAGGGAAGAAACTGTTCAAGTTGACATTTACTTTTTAAAGTCCTAAGAGCATTTTTATTTCTGCTTCTCCAAGAGAGTGACAATGGATAACAGCACTTTGGGATATTTTTCCATTTAATTTAGCCACTGTAAAATGAATTTCCTTTGTAGTTTTGGGTGTAGTAGTCAGGCTGTGCATCAGAATCTTCTGAGTATTTTGAACTCTCCTCTTGGGAAGGGAGTGGGGAGTGTTGTCATAGCCCCAGAGAATCAGGGATTGAGATCTCCTGAAGAGGAAAAGGAACCATAGGAAGGAATCTGGTAGGAAGACAGGAGGGGAAAGACAACTTTCCAATGGTATGAACTCTTCTCCTACTTCTTTTTGGCACAAAAAGCTCCTTTTTTGGCTTTTTGTTTTGAGGATGCCTGTGGAGCCTCATGCCCTGTTGACACGGAGCTGAGTGTGACCTTTCCTCCCAGCAAAGCTCTCCAGAAAAGCTGAGCTCCAACTCTGGCCCTTTACATTTTTCAGAGCTTTAGATTTAAGCCAACCCATCAGAAAAGCCTAAGTTCAAGGGAATGCAGATGTGTGAAAACATTTCTGTTGTTCCTGCAGTGGGAGCTGTGAGGGAAAGTTGTTCACTGCACTTGGAACAAATCAGAAACAAAACAAATCCCATAAAATCTGAGCTGTGCTCTTCCTAGAAGGAGATTCTGATCTGATGGTCGGAATCTGAGCCAGGAGTTCAGGCCATGGAATCAGAGCACAAGTTAATCACTGAAAAATGCTTTATATATATTTGGGGTTGTGTTTTATTTTGGGATGGATGATGCCACTGTCACTGCCCTCTCAATTTAGCCCTGGAGCAGCTCTGGTTGAACAGGAGAAGGAAGGTGCTCCCTTTGCAGCCTCCAGGGAAAGGCTGAGCCCTGGAGCTCCTGAGGATTCCTTGGCACTGCCTGGGAATGGAGCATCTCTTTATTCCTCTGGCAGGGAATGCTTGAAACACCAACAAACCCCAAACTGTTCGAGCATGAAATACAAATGGATGACTTGCCTCTTGACTAAGCTAAAAATTTGCAGCATTTTTTGGATGAACTTGAGGAAAAAGGCCTTGACCTGCAGCGTGGAAGGGGAGGGCAGGAGAATGGAGTGAGTGCAGGAGGAAACAAAGCAGGGCAGTCAGTTGTGCTGTGCTAACATCATCTGGGGCTGACTCATAGGCCTGACTTTTCTGGGCAGAAAATTCACTTACAGACAATTCTGCTTGGCTGCACTGTCTTGTGATGAAACTTGTAGATCCTAATTTTTTTTTTTTTTTCAGTACCACATAAATTTTTTATGGGAATTTTTTTTTTTTTTCCCTGGCACTTGAAACTTGCTGCCAAAGGCCTCTCTAGCATTGTGTAGCCTTCTACAATTTCCTCAGCTCATGTTTTGTGTGAGGAGATTGTTTGTTTGGGTGATTGTGGGGTTTGTTTGGGGATTTTTTTAATGGAATCTGTCTGTGCTTGTGAGGTGAGTGACACTTTGCTCTTCTCAGGTTAAAAACCCCCCAGCATTTCAAAGCTCAGCTTAAACACTGCCGAGGGCTTGCTGATTGCCCTGCTGTGATTTTGAAACGCTGTCAATTTAATTCCTGTTAACAGCAGAGCAATAATAACTTTTATAATCCTTCAGGCTGACAGATGTGCTCCAGAGCACTTACTCATGGGGAGGAGGGGAAGGTGGGGTTTGTTTGCAGAAGGGCAGCAACTTCCATATGTCATCCTTATCCCAAAGAGCTTTCCTTGGAACTTCAGGCACAGGAGGGAGTTTGCTGGCTTGGAGAATAAATTAATTTTGTCAGAGGAGCTGTTTCTGCCTGTTCCTCTCTGGTTTTCCTGACACACAAAGCCTTGGTCTTTATGGCAATGCACGTTCCAGGTATTGCTTCCAGGTAAAAAGCCAGGACAGAAGGTTGTAGGACACTTAAATCCTGATTCTTTATGGTCTTGCAGCCTTTGGCAACTTGGAACTTCCCAAAAGAAGTTACTGCATTAAATGGCAGTGTTTGTGGGTGATTGATGTGGGGTTTCTGCCACATGGGTGGGGTTTTGGTGGTGTAGGTGAGTCGATACTCACAGAAATTTAGGAAACCTCCTCACAGTCTGCAGCATTAATTGGAATTCAGAGCTGGAATTGTGCCCAGAGGGAGTCATCACTTGCTTTACCCAACCTGTGAAATAAAGATTTCAGCCTTCAATCACCAGCTTTCCTCCAATACTGAGAGTTCTTCAGCTTTGTTGTTAAAGCTGGGTTTATTTTATTTTGGTTGAAGTGATATTCTAATATAAATCTTAAATTTGATCTTGATATGTTTTTCTCCAGTGATCACCTACCTAACTCTTGCCTTTGGGGAATGTTGGTGTATCTTCAAGGAGTAGGTTTTAGATTGGAAGATGGTTTTTGTGGAGGATTTTTTTCTTTTTTTCCTGAGGAAATTAGTTTTGTGGAATTTACTCAAGCTGAGTAATGGTAGGGATGATAGGAAGTGTAAATATTTGTAGGGCTTGTGTGTTCTGTGCTGAAATGCTGTTTCACTTGTGCTAGCTCTTCTCTCCAGTGGGTACTGTATCTAAAGAATTTTAAAAGATTCTGTATTATTTGTTAGTTTTAACTGAGCAGAACAATTTCCCCTTCACTAATTTCAAGTTAGGTCTGCATGCTGAATCTTTCAGGAGAGAAACTTTGTTTAGCTTTCTTTTTGAGCACTGTTCAGACATCCTCCACTTAAATTTCTGGGAATTTGAGGGGTTTTTTAAAATGTTTTGATATTTAATGTCCAGTTAAAGCAAGGAGAGGTGAGTTTCATTCCATGTGAGTGGAACGAAACCTGACACAGAGGATGAATTGTTCTGTGAGTGGTGTTCTGGCCAGAGAGTGTTGGCCACTTCACAGGAAAAGAAGGGAATTAATCGTTGAGTTATATTTGAGTTTAATTCTGGTAACAGAGACTAAAAGCTGGACTTTGAGTGGAGTATTGTGACAGCTGTTGATTGGAATAAGCTTTGTGTAATATGAAGGGCAAAACCTTCTCTTGGGTGCCCTGCCAGACAAAAACCCTGCAGTGACAGATTCCTGCAGGAGGAATTCCCTTCCTTTCCCCACTGCTAAGAGGGAATTCTGTCCTCTGGCTGCTGCCTTCCCATAAAACAGGCACAGGGCTGCAGAGCCTGGCTCAAATCAGGAATCCCTGAGTTACCAGCTGGATTTTAGGAGGAAAAGGTTAAGTGGATAATGCTTTGGAGAGAAGCAGGGAGCAGGCAGAAGGCTCCTCTCCACTCAGGGATGTGTCCTGCAGTGCTGACAGAGATGGAAAAGCCTGGGGGAAGCCAATCATTTACAATGCTGGCCGTACCTCCGTGCTTGGAGCTCCTCCCAATTAAAAGCATCTGTGATTCTGAGTGCTCAGTGAACTATTTCAGCCCTGAGCAGCCAGCTCGTCCTTAAAAATTCCAGTAGGGTACTAATTGCATTGGAAGAGGAGTCAGTTTTGGGAAGAAGAGTCAGTTTTCAGCCCACCTGATCTGAAAATCCAAAGCAGGTGAGCTACAGAGCATAGGTAAATTATTGTCTCCACTGTTAGAAATGGGAAAAATAAAGATACAAGTGCGGTCATCCAGCAGCAGAATAAAGATTTATCTAAGCCAGTGTTTGATATAATCCTCTGATATGTGCTATAAAACATGGCATGTTCTTAGTCCTTCTTGGAAATGGAATTCAACAGATTTTGAAACTATTTTCCATCTTATACACTAGAAATCATCTGATTTATGTTTCCTTCTCATCTGTAGAAATGAAAATTACTTTTGAATAACGCAATTTTATGAAGCTGAACTGAAAAAGAAACAATGAGAAAACTTGCTTGTATTTTAGGCTTTCAGACCCCAAAATACCCAAAATAAAAGTAAATTCTGTGTTGATTTATTGTAAAAAAATAATTTAAAAAAATTATTATTTTTTTTCTCCGCTTGCCAGACCTTAATTTCTTTGGGCTTAGCATTCCCATGGCACGTGAACTAGAGGCCGGTTGGGAGTAGGAGCTGTCTCTGTCGGCCGCCCAGGATGGTGGGGAAGCTGAAGCAGAACCTGCTGCTGGCGTGCCTGGCGCTGAGCTCGGTGACCGTGTTCTACCTGGGCCAGCACGCCATGGAGTGCCACCACCGCATGGAGCAGCGCGGCAGCGGCGCGGGGGCCGCGCTGAGGGCAGCCCCGGGCGGCGGCAGCGCCAACAGCAGCAGCAGCAGCAGCGTGGCCTACAGCAAGGACATGCCGCTGATCTTCATCGGCGGCGTGCCCCGCAGCGGCACCACGCTGATGCGGGCCATGCTGGACGCGCACCCCGACGTGCGCTGCGGGGAGGAGACCAGGGTCATCCCCAGGATCCTGGCTGTCAAGCAGATGTGGGCCAGGTCCAGCAAGGAGAAGATCCGCCTGGATGAGGCGGGGGTGACGGACGAGGTGCTGGATTCGGCCATGCAGGCGTTTTTGTTGGAGATCATCGTCAAACACGGCGAGCCCGCTCCTTATTTGTGTAACAAGGATCCCTTTGCTTTAAAATCCTTAACTTACCTGGCCAGGATTTTCCCCAACGCCAAGTTCCTGCTGATGGTGCGGGACGGGCGCGCCTCGGTGCACTCCATGATCTCCAGGAAAGTGACCATAGCCGGCTTTGACCTGAACAGCTACAGGGACTGCCTGAGCAAGTGGAACCGGGCCATAGAGACCATGTACAACCAGTGCGTGGAGGTGGGCTTCCAGAGGTGCATGCTGGTGCACTATGAGCAGCTGGTGCTGCACCCCGAGAGGTGGATGAGGACTCTGCTCAAGTTCCTGCACATCCCCTGGAACCAGGCAGTGCTGCACCACGAGGAGATGATTGGAAAAGCAGGAGGGGTTTCTCTTTCCAAGTGAGTATCAGCGTCCATCCTTCGCTGTGTGCTGTTCTAAAATAGGACATTTTATATAAAAATCACAGCTTGGTTTTGGGTTCTGCCTTGGACAGCTGATTTTTGATGTCATTGCTAATTAACAGTTTGCAATCTCAGATTGGTTATGTGTGTGATGTGAACAAACTTTTAATGGTCAAGGCTCACTTTAATTTGAATATCTGATGTCAGCGTTGCTTTTCTCTGTGCCCCAGAATCAACCTGAGCAGTTTTATCTAGGCTGGTGTTACCCGTCCTAGCCAGATCACCCCTTTGATTTCTGCAACAATGCTGTTAATGCAAGAATGGCCTTGGAGCTGAGTGTGCCAAGAACATCCTCTTTCAGGAAACTGGAGAAACTGCTCCAAGAGAATAGAAAGCAGGGTTGGCAGCTTTTCTCCTGGCATGTGCTCCTAAAAGGACAAGCATTTTGATGAAAATTAACCTTGTTGTAAGCAAATCTTTCACTATTCTCTTGGGCCATCTGTGCACCTGATTCAGCTGCTTTCAGAATCCAAAATTCAGCTCTGCTTAGAAAAACAAGATGAGTGTTGTTAAAAGAAAATCTGATTTATTCTCTGGTTAAACTACTCTGGTTTCTTTGCCACTCCTCACAGCTGAACAACTGAAGTACAGAAGCTGTTTCATCTTTACACTGAGAAAGAAAAATGTCAAATTTTGACACTCCTCCTCTCTTTGAATCCATGAGATTAATTTTTAAAATACTGAATAAGAAGCCCAATTCCAGCCATCTTTGAATCCATCAGATTAATTTTTAAAATACTGAATAAGAAGCCCAATTCCTGCAGCAAGGCCTGCCCAGTTAAATTACTCAGCTCCTGGATTTGGAATATTCAGAACTGTCCAAGTGCTGCTGAGTGAGAGGCACCTTGCACTAAAAGCACACACAGACTGTTATAGAGTAAATCTATTTATTTTATTAGTTTTATTTTGAGAAATAAAAATGGAGATATTTCCTTTATTTAATGTCTAGGAACACAGCTGTGGGTTTTCTAATATATTGTGAGAGCATTTGATTTAAAGCAAATATAAAATTATCATCAGTGATTACAAAGAACTTAAAACTCAGGTAAACAATGATAGGTATTTCCACTGTGGAGGTTTCACATCACCATTCCCACTGAAGAAACAGCCTCCACTGTGTTCCCAGGGTTATCAGGAAGGGATCTCAGCCCTTTATTTTTTTTTGGCAGTGTTGTTTGCTAGCAGATTGAAAATGTGGAGGTGTTAACCTGAAGCAGGGCACTGTGCTGCCTCCCTGGAAGCTGATCCACATGGGAACTTTGCCCTCATTCCTGGGGTTTGTTGCTGCTTCAGCAGCACCTGAGTGGGGGTAACTTATTTTTACTGAGATAAATGGGTGGTTGTCAAGCTTTAAGTGTCTTGTAAAAAATAACTGTGTATAATGGCACTTCTAGTAAAATATCAGTGCCTTACAGCTTCCAGATCTGTGTTTTTAAAAATTAATGGACCTTTATACCGTAAAACTCAATAACCTTACTGAGTTCTTACTGATAGTTCTTGTTAAATCTGGTGGAATGGGGTCTGAGGAGTTGAGAATATTTCTTTCTAAAAATTAAGAAAATGGATTGTTCAAACTCAGATGGGGCCTCGTGTTTATTTTGTAGTAAAACCTTCACATTTAAGACAAATGAGTGTGGATATGTTCCTGTGACCCTCAATTCAGTGTGGTCCCAGAGTTCTTTATGCTTTTATTATCCCACAGGAGATGATCTGGGGAAGCAATTCCTGAATTCTGGAAGAATTCTGGAGGCTGTGGCAATGGTGGAAAAAGACTGAGGAGTGGGTGTTATGTCTGGGGTGGGTTTATCTAATCAAATACCCTTGCAGCAGGTGGTGACTTTTGGTTTTCAGTTGCAGGATTTGATAATGATTTCAATGACTCAGCTTTCAAGGGCTGCAGAAAACCAATATCAAAACCTTTAATGCCTGTGGTGTGTGTTTATGAGATTCCAGTTGAAATTGTGCAGGGGGAGCTTGAGATTTCCCACTTTGATGCCTTTGTTCCAGTTAAAACCTGCTGGGTTTGGCATTCCCAGCTGTTGATATTGTGTAAAAACTTCTGGAAACAAGCAGAGCCCCCTGCTTTAATCATCTTCCACTCACCTGAAAGACCTCCAGGTCTTGCAGACAGGCTCAGCACCCACTTCAGATTCGTGCTGATGGCTCAGGTCCAGCCTAAAATGCCTGGAGGTGTTTTAATTGTTTTTGAAAAGAAATCTGACTCTTTTTTTTTTGTCATTTTGAGATATTCAAAAACATTTTGAGAAAGAGATCACAGTGTCACTAAAAGATCTTTATAACGATGTTATTACTTGCTAATAAATGTTTAGAATATATTTCTCACCCCTTATTTTGATTTTTTTTCCAGGAACACTGCAAGGGCTGTAGGGATGTGCAGTGCAGGGTTTGTAGGAGTGTGAATTTTCTGTGGTTTGAAGTCCCTGCCAACGTGGCTGTTGAAGAACTGCATTATGGACTCCATGCTCTAACCAGGACTGTTAATTGAGTTCTGGCATTTGCCTAAGTGAAAGCAGCTGTGCTGACCACTGATGTAAAGAAATGTCAACCCCTCTAGAGCAATTTTTATTAGGTTTATTATGGAAATAGCTGTCCAGGCAGAATTACTTCAGAATTGACTATATTTAGTACATAGCTCTCGTTTGATTCTGGTACAGATGCAGAATTATTTGGGGTTAGTCCTGTGTGCTTCCAGCTGCTTCCAAAGCTGAAACTCTTCCTGGAGCTGGAATCACTGCCATATAATCAATTTCCCCAAGAATTGCTGTTTCCTTGTTCTTCTGTTTCGATTTTTCCATTTTTCTTTCCTGCTGTCCCCCAGTCTGTCTTCCCTCACAGCCCTCACAAGCTCTTTATCTGAGGAATCTTTGCCACAAATTGTTTTATTTTCCTTCCTGCCTTAACTGAAAGGACAGAGAGGGATTAAATCAGATCAAATATGGAGCAGTGGATTTTTTATCAGTGCTTGGGAGCAGTTAAATGTAGTCCCTGCTATCAACCACCAGGAAATGTTTCATGCTGAGGGTGTTGTTAACAAAGACTAAAGTGACAGAGGGACAAAATACACATTTAAAATTTGACATCAAGATGAGGACTCCATATGTGACAAATTTAGGCTCAAATTGATCTAGAACACCCATTTTTGGAGGGGTCCTGGTTCTCCCAGTATTCCCCTGATTTTAAATACTCAAATCAATTTGCAGTTTTGGTGAACAGGCTTGGCTGGCTCTGTCTGAGGACCATAAATCTTTTTTTTTTTTTTTCAAGCAGTTTATGATAATTTTTTTCCTGAGTGTCCCAATCCACCTCTGGACTCCTGTTGTGGTGCTTTGGCCTCTGCCTTGCTGCTTTGAACTTCTGAATCTCAATTTGTAGCAGCTCTTTTCTTGCTAATCTAATGTGGAGTCAGATGCTCATCTTCTAATTAGAAAGATCACAAAAACCCAGTGTTTGAACTTCTTAATTTTCCATCCAAACTTGTGAGCTCAGTCCTACAACCCTCAGAAGGTTGAAGTTTAGTCACAACTCCTGGTCCCAAAACCCCCTTCTGAGATCCTGCCTTTGGTTTGAGTCTCTGTTAATGGTTGAAGAGGATAAAGCTGAAAATTCTGGGGTTGTTTTTGAGGGTTTTTTTTTGTTTGTTTGATCCTTTTCAGCTTCCATAAAACACCAAGCTGAAGGCCCTGCTTGCCAAGACAGTTTCCTTATGACCATTTCCCTGTCTGGTTTGTTCTTTGTTGATTGTATTTAAATTATTGCACCTTACTGACCTTCCAGCTTTGGATGACTGATTTCCTTCCTCTGGCATGGGAGGATTTTAGCTCTGATGAGGAGTAAAAAGTAGGAACAAGGTGAACTCTGGTGACTGGTGTGGGCTCAGCTTCAGGTGTGAGGCAGACAGAAATATTCCTTTTATATATCCAATAATGTGCAAACTCCTTCTTAGGTCAGAAAAAAAGTTTTAAATCATTTAGAGTAAAAACTCAGGGAGTTTTCAATTACTCAGCCTGAGTTCTGTTCCAGAAATAAGCACAGGAAAGAAGTTGTGTGTCTTACAAACGTAAAGACAGAACAAAATAGTGCCAGATTTCTGCCCTGGAGAAAGAAAACACAACAAGCACTCCACAAAAGTAGAGCAAAAATGAAAATTAAATTAGGACTGTTGCTTAAATGAACAAGAAATCAATGGTTTTCCTAAATATGACACTGATTGTGCATTTGCCTTTAAGATCTGTGTAAAGACCAAACAAGCAAAGGAGTGGTTATGAAAAATATTTCTGTAGTTTCCAGGTTTCTGTCATCTCAGGTCTCTCTTTTATTAAATAAGTTTTTTTTAAAAAAATGAGCCACAAAATGGTTGTGAGAAGACATAACAAACAGATTAGGATTTAAAATACAAGTTTTAATACATCCTAGGCAATTAAACAGCAAATGTGGGAATGTGCCAGTGGGAAGACAGATTTATATGTAGGTGTGGGTTTACTTTTCACATAACAGCTCTTGGGCTTTCTCTGCTGCTTTTATGGAATAAAGAAATTGAGTACAGTGTGGGAACCTAAACCAGACAGCATCTGCAAATATTGTGCAAATTATTCTCATTAAAACTTCGCTTCCCATCAGCTCTGTAGAAAACATGAAAATTTGAGAGGGAGTGAAGAAGAACGGGAGAAAAAAAAACCCAAAAAAAAACAACAACCACCAAAACAAGCTAAAGGTCTTAATGCTACTGAAGAATAATTGGTTGGAATGGAAAATATAATTCTTTTTTTTCTCCTTGCCTAGGGTTGAAAGATCCACAGACCAAGTGATCAAGCCGGTGAATGTGGAAGCGCTGTCCAAGTGGGTGGGGAAGATCCCCGCTGATGTCCTGCAGGACATGCCCGTGCTTGCCCCCATGCTGGCCAAGCTGGGCTACGACCCCTACGCCAACCCCCCCAACTATGGCAAGCCAGACCAGAAGGTGCTGGAGAACACCAGGAGGGTAAGGCTCTGTGTGCCCAGACACTGCCTGCAGCGAGCAGGACTCCTCTGTTTGGGCTGGGCATTTGAAGGCTGTCTCTGATACTTTTTGCTGCTTCACTATGTGGTTTTTTTGGGGGGAAAATGAAAGAATTCTTTGGGGCCTTGAGCTGTGCTCCTTGGTGTGTGGAGCTGAACCTCCTGAGAGCTGCTCAGGAAGTTGGGGAACTGGTTAACAGTGGGAAAAAGATTTCTTGTCTGGGTTTCAAACTTGATGGACAAGCTCAGCTTTTTATATATGAGGGTTGGCAGAAGCTCTGTCACAAAATTACACCCCAAACACTTGGTAGAGTTTGAAAAATGAGCCGTAGAAAACAGCCCACAATGATCAAAATGCCTGATTTTCCAATTCTTTGTAGAACAACCCAGAGATGGGGAAAGGTCTGGTGCTCATTAACCTAAACTTAAGGATTTGAATCTGAATTTAATGTTGTTGCAATTTGAGCTCTTAGTTGGGCTCTAGAGCTGTTTATCCCTGGAGGTATCCGTTGAAAAACTCATTACCATTGTTGGAAGTAGAATTAATAACTCTGCTTCTGTTCTTTTGGGCATGTATAGTTTATTAAAAGAAGGTGACTTTTCCTGCTGCAGCAGAGTAATCAGGGGAAAAAAATTGAATTAAACAGTTTAAAAGGACTGTCTCCCACCAGCCTTCTGATCTTGGAAAAACTGCTTGGAATACTGATGGGATAGATAGGAATGAAAAAGGAATTGGAGTTTGTGAAGTCTCTAAACACTTCTGCATTATTTCTTTTTAGAAAAAAAATGTCATTAATTTTTAATCAAGGTATTAAAGGATGTCAGGTTGATTGTTTTAATTCATAGCTGAGCATGGAAGAAGTAACCCACCCTTTTTGTTTACAATTTATAAGTTCCCTGTTTTAAAAGGCTCACAAACAAATGAACTTTTCTGCACTCGGTTCAAATAAATGTTCAATACTAGAAATTGCAGACTGGATTGGTTGTGTCTCACTGATAAAATTGCCACAAGCTTTTACAGCCTGCTGACCTTCCTGGGGCCTCCATCTGTGTGGGGCAAGCTCAGGCCAAGCTGTAAAAATTGTCTGGATTTCTGTCTCTTCTTGAAATGGATTTGATTTAAAAATACAAGCAAGGAATTCAGGTATTAAACAAAGCCAGGAGCATCTCTGTAAAGAAATGAAAACCTCATTTCAAAGGCTGACTGAGGCGTTTTCCAAGTTTGCTTTGAAGGATAATTTGTTTACTGATGCTAAGAGCAGCTGTTAAAAACTGAAGCTGATCTAAATACTGCAGACATATGGAACAGTCATTAATATTTTGACTGCTATTTTAATTTAATAGCTTTACTTACAGCCCCAGACAGCATTTTAAATTTGTTGTTTATTGTAATACCCAGTCTATATTTTTCTAGTCACTCGTTCTTTGCCAAAATTCCATTTGCATGTGTGGTTTGTACAGATAAAATGAGGGAGTTCTGAATGAATGCTAAAAGCAAGAGAGTACAAGATGGTTCATCTTAAAAACTTGGAATATTTCTTTTAAAATAGAGCATCATAAAGATTTCAAACTGTTTCAGACTCTGGTGTGTGAGTTTGGCCCATCAGGGACAGCTCTTGTGGGGTTTCCTTTCTCCTCCAGGTACCTGTGCTAATTTATTCCTTGCTGCTGCAGCCTAGAGAATAAAGCAGTTATTGAAATGGATAAAATAAATAAATCTGGGATTTTCCAGCCTTTTGGAGCTGGCACTTGGCAAATTAAGTGTGTTCCTGTGTACTCTGAGCTGATGAATTTGTAAATCACTGTAGCACTACTTTTGCTCTTGCTTGCTTTCAATTTCTTCACCTGGGATAGCCTTTCACAGAGTTTTGTACTGGATATCTGGAATATGGAATGTGGATGAAGCTGGCCAAAGAAAATCCTTCCAGAATTGCTTTTCAGTGCATAGTAAGAATATCTGGATCTTGTTTGCAGCCATTTATTGACTCATTTTGTGTTTGGAATCAGCTCTTATATTTATATTTATATTTATATTTGTGGTCTCCAAGACTTTAAAGTGAGCACAGAACTTGAATTGTATTCATTGAAAACAGATAAAGTTTAGACTTCTGAAGCTGAGCAAAATCTGTCCCTTCTTGGAAAAGACCACAAATTGCACTTTAACAATGAAAATAATGCTCAGCAATTTAAAGCTGCTGCTCTTAATCATGAAAGTGAGAAACAGCAGTGTAAGAATTCCTAAAACAAGGGCTGGTACTGGAGAAAAAGAAATAGCTGGTGTGGTGCAAAATATTAGTTTTCCTAAGCTTTCTGAACACTCAAGTGCTGTTCTTTATTCCTCTTTTCTCTTTTTCTGTCCCCTGCTGGTGACTTCCATATGTACAGCTTTGATATCATGGGTTTTTATTCAGTCTGGAGACAAAATGATGCTTTTCTCCAGCTAAAGGACATTGCTTAAATTAGAAATGCTATCTCCTTGTAGGTAGTGCAAGGGAAGCAATGCTCTCTGCTAAATTTGGATTTTTCACTGTTACCTGTGTAGGACAGCAAAATGCTGAGGTTTGGTTTCTGTGCTCCTGCAGCACAGCACAAAAATAACAAGGAGCAGCCTGGGTTTGTACTTTGACATCTCTGCTTTTGTTTGAGGAACTAACAGAGCACGAAGGGAACAAATTTATTTAGGAAATAAAACATCTCTGACAGGATCTGCACTGGGCAAGCCACGAGTTCAACAGATTTTTCTGATGTTTTCACTAACTAAGCCATTAACTTTTTGTTTATCTGTTTTGTGTTAAGCCTGACAATATTATCTTTCCTGACAGTTTCTCTTGTCTCAGTTAAGGAATGCAGAGCAGAGAGAGCAAGGTCTGGCCAGGGTTGTGCTGTTCAGCAGATCTCTGCATGTGACCTCTCCAAGGAGGGAGTTTTGCCTGCATGGAATATGTTGTGGTTTTCTTGTAATTCTGTTGCTGAGCTGTTAATTTATCACTGCAAGGGTTCCTTCCTTATAGATACGTAATTACTTGTTGTTCCCCCCTAGAGTTTTAACAAATTCTACATCCTGAGCAGAAAGGAAATCAACATCCTGAAGTAAATTAAGTTTTCATTTACAAATTAGGCAGAAAATGCAAATAATTAAGCTGTGTGTGAGCCAGTAGCCCAATCTCTATGGGGTGAAATGCAAAAGTGCTTCACTCCTCATTAGAACAGTGTGTGATATGTCCTTATCAGTCCTGTGAGATGGTGTAAAAGTGAATTTCAGCTGTTTGCCAGAGGAGAGAGAGCAGCTCCCAGCTGCAGAGCCCTGCCTCCTGCCCAGGAGAAGCTGCATTGTTGTGTTATGGTTGGCACAGTGGTTTCCTCTCCCATCTGTAATGAATTACATCAGATTTTCTTTGGCGTGTCCTTCCCACTAAATAAATTTGTATGCTTGGAATACACACTCCAGTAAGTTATTTTAACTTCTTCATGGAATTGTGCTCCCTGTCCTGGAGAGATCCAGAGTGGCAGTTCCAGAATTCCAGAGAAAGAGCCATGGTTTTCACCAGGACTGTTCAAATGCAGGGGTTCTTCCACTGACAGCCCAAAACTCCTCTCCAGCTCTGGTTTTTGTTCAGCTGATGGCAGCTGAGAGGTAAAAGCAGACTCCTCACTCCAGTCTCATGCCTGGTTTAAACTGTGAGGAACCATCTCCTGTTCAGAGTCAAAACATCCGTGACAACCAGGATTTCAGGAGTTTGTCTTTGAGATTTTAAGGGCAGGAGCAATCTCTGATAAAGGTAAAAAGTGTATTTATCCTAAGGGATGAGGATAATTGTGCTGTCAGAGGTGTTTGAATGCCCCTGCTGCTCAGCGCCCTGTGTCTCCATTTTCACTGATTCACCTGATCATAAAGGCATTTGGCTTTGTGGGTGTTTTCTCTGACATTTAAAACAGAAATTTGGGGGTTATTCCATTTTTTTCTCAGTCTCCTCCAAATTTGTTTAATATTCCCTTTAGTGGGTGTTTCTTCCAACATGTGGATTCCCAGCTGCATCATTTCCCTCCAGAGGTGCTGCTATCTCCTTTTTACAATAAAAACAAACCCCCAAACCCTTTAACTCTGCATAAATACAATTAATATTTCATAAAGAGAGTTATTACCAACCAAAATGGAAAGTGAGGTGTGGCTGCAAGCTGCCTTTTGGCAGACATTGCTGGGGCTGTGTAAGATCCTGCTCTCTGTGTTGTCCCTCCTGGATAAACATTTACATCTCACTTGACTCTTCCTTGGCAGGTCCAGCAGAGCTGAAGAATTGTGCAAACCTTTAAAACTGCCTTAAAAGTTGAGGAAAATCTGAAAGATGAGGGTACCTCCATGTGCTGTGGGGTGGTTCTAGAAAGGGGCTCAGCTCTGGTTTTGCCAGTGTTCTTTATTTGATTTTTTTTCTTCTTCTTCTTTTACAATTCAACATCAACAGCCTTATACTCTGCAACTTGGATGTTTTAAAGTTTACCTAGCTCAAGCACACTTGCTTGCAGGGTGACTTTTACACAAAAAACTTCCATTATTTTTGTGTACAGGAACTGACCAAATATAATGGGACTCTTTCCAAAGCAGACAGGAAAGTGGGTGAAAAGAAATGCTTTAATCTTCTATAAATAAAGAATTATAGCTTACACTTCTGTTCTGAAGTTCTCCTTTTGTGTTTAAAGGGATTTTCTCAGGCAACTGGATATGAAACTTGTTTTCTGATCTCTTTTTGAGAATAATATCCATTCAGTTTGGCTATAAGAATGTGTTTTGGTTTTTTAATAGAACAGCTTGAATACTGCCAACACTGAACAACAATCTGACACAGGCCTCAGATCCCCCTCTTCTGGAATTCCATTTGGACTTGTAAAATAATTCCCTTAGAAATGGTAAACACCATTTCTTCTCAATTTGACTGAATTCTTGCTTAGACTGGAAATAATTCCAATATCCTGCTTGTGTCTCTCTAATGCCACTGTGAGTGATGTGTTTTACACTTACAAATTGGTCAGAGAAGAGTTTGGAATCCAAAGCCTCTTTAATTTCTTTGGCTGCAGATGGAGTCATTGTTTTTAGAATTTCTGGATTGATGTTGATCCCTGGGTTTTGATTCAAAAGGGACCATTTATGTTTTTGGAACTATTTTAAACCAGTTTTTATGCAGTCTCCTCCTGACAAAACCAGCCCTTAGGTAATGTCAGTTCTGAACCAAAATTTGTGTGTTAAACCTAATCTTGGGTCTGCCACTGCTTAGACATGTCTTGGTAAATTGTGCTGTGTAAGTGCTGATATTTTCATGTGAATATAATATGAAATATCCTCACAACATTTGCTTTCCAGTGATATTATTCTTAATATTGCTGATCTTGGCTATCTGCTGTTAGATGTTTATTAGGGGTAAATGCTGTTCCTGCAAAGGTGAAGTTTTTAGAGTAGACACAAATCTAGATGTGTAATATAAAAATTAGACTGAGTCATAATTGCAGGAGAAGGAAAGGAGGATTCTGGAGAGACAGCCTTGGTCCTTCTGGTTCTGAATCAGTCACAAAGTGCTCTCACCGTCAGGATTAATTCTTTTTAAGAATTCCCAGAAAAGGTGAAGGGTCCTGTCTGTTCCTTCCAACATCAGCACCACCTAACAAAAAATCTTAACAAAGGACCCTTGCTGAGGTTATTCTGTAACATTTTTGCTGTGACAGTGTTGTTTTGTAACTTCCATTCCTGTTCCCCAGGACACAAGCCTGCATTTTAATCGTTTGAATAAAAGCAGAAAATGAGAAATCCTCTCCTTGATTTATAAATATTTATAGTGGATCAAGGCTCCAATAGCCACACATTGAATTTCTGCCCAGGGTGACTCTCCTTAATGTTCCCATGGGAATGCTAGTGGCTGAATAGAGATGGGAACTGTTCCTATTTTATCTAAACCATGGAATATCAGAGTGCCACAATGTGTGTGTAGTAATTCCTGCTCTCGGTGAAGCCTGGTGGTTTGGATCCCAGGGATGGATTGGGATGGGAATCCAATCCCAAATCCATCCCTTGAGTCACAGGAAATCCAGAGCTGACTCAGCTGCAGTCCAGGCCACTGCAGAATATTGACAAGCTGGGCATGGCTTTGTGTTCTGGTCATCTGCACACAGGAGAGCAGAGAAAATTGCAATAAACATCTCCTGACTTCCTGCAGCTCCTTCCTCTGACGCAAACCAGGGAGTGCAGCTCAGGGCCACGCTTTGGAGGAGCCCCATTTCCATTTCATGGCTTTAGGGAATTCTTCCAAATAGGTTTGGGCCCTTTTTTAATTTTTATTTTGAAATGATTACACAAGACCACAGTCATGACATTGGGATGATCAGTCTTTATGCTTCAGTAGACAGGATGGTAAAACTCTTCAATGTACTTCTATTTTGGAAAAAACAAAGAAGAATTTTTTTTGCTCTTTGGAATATTTATTCTCAGAAGCAAAGAGCTTTTAAAAATTATCCTCTAGAGAGAAGACAATATGTTGCCAAAACATTTAATGTTCTAGCATTAGTGGATGCTAACACAAAAAAGCTTATTTTATCTTTTTTTCTTTCCCTTAACAAGCTCTTCAGCATTTCAAACAATAGTGAATGAGGGCTTTGAGTAGTATAATTTTTTGTTTGTTTTTGCAGGTCTATAAAGGTGAATTTCAGCTTCCTGACTTCCTCAAAGAAGTGCCACAGGTACAGTATTGAATTAATTTCCTTGTTGTGGGTGTAGCAGCAGATGATATCAAACAGCCTTTATAAACCACTTCTTCATGAGCTTGATTTTCTGATTGGTGACAAGATTTGCTGATTATCCGTGAGGTGAAATCTTGAACTCAGCATCCCAAACCTCTCCTGAATCCATGTGTAACTCCAGGGTTGAAAGTGGTGTTCATCAGCCTGAGCTGCCTGAATATTGCTGGGAAATGGAAGGAAAAATTGAGCCTCTTTTCTGCACCAGACTGCTAAGTTGGTTACTTGTAGAGGAGCTTTATCTTTTGTTATCTTGGTTTAAAGCAATTCTAGTCCAGAGGGCAGAGTTGTAAGTTCAAAAATAAATGGAAATATTATCAAAGTCAACAAACCCAGGCATGGATGGGGGTGGTGTTGATTTAATAGTCAAGAGTGCTATGGAAATTCAGGTTTTACTGAAAATTCACCATTTAATACCCCCCAAATGCTGTTCATTGTCATCAGCTCCCCAAGGGACCTGCAAAAGAACCAAAAAGGAAAACCCTTATTGTGAATCTCTCAAACTGTAGGGTCTTATGGGTATCACAGAATTATAAAATCCCAGAATGGTTTGGATTGAAGGGATCTTAAAAACAAATTTTTTTCCACCCCCTGCCATGGGCAAGGCCAACTTCCATTATCCCAGGTTGCTCCAAGCCCTGTTCAACCTGCCCTTGGACACTGCCAGGTATGGCACAGGTTAAAAATTCTCAGGACTCTACCACAGAGAAAGCATTTTGACTTCTCCATTTGTTCAAATAAAAAGAAATGATTTGATTAAAAAGGAAAACTGATTTCTTTTGTTCCAGCCAAAGAAGACAGTAGAAAGGAAGTTTCGTGGCAAGATAAATTGAACGTGGATCAGTAAAGTGGCATAGCTGTAGTGTGTGTTTCATGTTTCCAGAAAATAACCCTGCTGTGGCCACCAAATCTTTCTGAGCAGCCTTTGTGTGATCTCTAACGTGGGCTTGGCTTTTTCCTGGCTGTTTGCCTGCTTGGATCACTCAGTGCTCCTGCTTTGCTCAGCTCTGGAGAACCATCCCAGCCCTGCTGCTGCCAGCATTGTCCCTGTCACTGAGTGTCTGCTCCATGTGTGCTGCTGGGCTCACTCCTGGGGCTTCCACATGGGATTGCTGCTGGGATTGCCACAGAAAAAGCTGCAGGAATAGGCTCTGCCTTAACAGGAGGGGAAATATTGCTGAGGATTTATGGAAAAATGCAGGGAAATCCTTCAGAGTTGAGCACACCGTGTATGGATGGTGTGCTAGCAAAAAGCATCCTTGATTTTGAATAAATCCTGGGTTAAATCCTTTAAATCCTTGTTTCATGCAGTATCAGTTAAATTATGCTGTTTGTGGTTTTCAGTTATCCCAGGATACCCAAAAGAACCTGGGCCACTCTGACTGATAAATTCATAGGGTAGGGAGGTTCCTGCTAAATTCCAGGAGGTGCATTTATACAATTAGCTTAGTTTAAAAACAGTATTTACCAAAATCTGAGCAGATTTATCCATAGCAAAGAAAGACCACATAAAAGACAAAGAAAAAGTACTGTGGAAGAGTAAAATAATATTCCTTAAACCATAAAAACTTGATCAAATTGGTGCTGTTAGTGTTCTCCTTTAGTATTAACATAATGTAACTAAAAAGCCCAAAGCTTTGGAGAATAGACATTGGTACTGATATTTTTGTCCTCTAATATTAAATAGCTAATTTAATTTTAATTCTTTTTTGACAGACTGAACCTATGGAATAGAAGATAAAATGGACATTTCTTGCACAGAAGGTAATAAAAGGGAATTGCAGTTCTGCTCATTTGTTGCTCTTAATTCAAGAGGATTTTTGTTTAACTTCTGTAACTCCATGGGTAAGATAAATATGAAGTTATGTTTTTAAAGGAAACTGCTAAAGATGAGTTGGTTTGTATATTAGATTTAACGTCTCATAGTCACTTCTCAAAAATCTGCATTTTAATCACTGACTAAACAGTGACAAAAATTTGCAGGGAGCTGAGTAAATTCCAGTTAAGGAATGAGTGATGCAAGATTTCCTGTGTTGATTCAGGATTTTTACTTGTCAGCCCTGCTATCAGATGTTCTGGCCTGACAACAAAAGATGGCAAAATTTAAATCCAGTTTATAAATAGCCCAAAGCAATGTGCCCTATAAATATCCCCAAAATAGATCCTTACGTGGCCATAAATATAAACACCCTAAATATAGCCAAAAGCACTGCTCTGTGTAGAAATAATGGATCTAAAAGCTTCCCAGAGATGAATTACAGGCCTTCACTGTGAAATCAATAGAGAAACCATCATCTTTTCACACAGTCAATGTTAAAATGACTCAAGTATCAACCTCATTTTGCCACTTAGCTCTGAAAAATGGATTTCAACTTCCAGTATTTCTGTCTAAAGCTGCAGCCCAGTTTCTGAGAAACCAAACTGGGAACTTCCCAGCAGTGACTCCCACTGGCTCACAAGGGTTAGGGATAGAAGTGGAAAATCAATATAATTTTTTGTTTTTGCACTGTGCTCCAAGCAGTCTCTCCAATGATAAAGGATGGACAAAGCAACCACATTCCTTCCAGGAGTGGGATTTGTCTTGGCAGTGACTTTGCACCTGCTGAGACAACAGTGGCTACTCTTAATTCTGCATTATTTATAATTCCAAAATGCTGTCCAGGATAAAAAGCTGAATATAACCAGGAAAGCTCCAACATAACTTTATTTCTTTTCCCTTAGAAGATCAACTGCTGCCTTTTCCATGGGAATGATCCCTCAGGCCTGTCCCCCTGGGATCAGAGGTGTGCTGCTCATGGCCTGCTCTCTTCAGAATGTTCTCTCCTGTTTCTTTCATCCTCTTTTCGTTCCAAATTTTGCTGTTGTGAGCGCATGTAAACCTGTTATAAAAACAAAACAAAAAAAAAAAAAATCACTGATGTTAATGTAGAACTGCATTACATTCGCACAATTATTTTTTAAGGTTTAAAAAATTCAAAAGCAATGCTTGTCTCTGAAATTGCTCCTCTGTTTTAATTACAGGGCTCCATCTTCAAAGATTTTTTTGTTTCTTGTAGCAGTTTTGTTTTAAATGTACGAAGCTTTCAAGAGTGGTCTGTGCTTGTCCTGAAAGAATTTTGGTGGAAGTTTTGTTTTATTCATATGTGGAAAATGTTAAATATCTTTTATTTAAAAAAAATTGATAAATTACATGTACAATTACAATTCAATGATCTTTTGTATTTTATTTTTCAAAATAAATGCTTTAAATGTGATTTTTGTTTATTCATTTATTAATTAATGGGTTTGCTTCCAACTTAAGATTTAAATAATTCAAGATATTGATATGTTAGTTATAATTCAAGATATTGATGTGACGGAAGATATCTCATATTCTGAGTTCAAATCTTGTTTTAAGGTTTGCAATTTAATGCTTTATGTTTGCTTTTAATAGCTGGGTGATGAAGAAATAGTAAATTGGAGTGTTCCACTGAGAGGTATAAGGTGAGATTTGCTTACTGCAGGAAGAAGGAGGTAATTTTTAGACTCTTGAATTTGTTCTTTAAAAGTGATTTTGTTCCGAGATGCTCTGCTGGGCGGAAACTGCTGCTGTGAGTTGTATCCTAAAGTTTCGGCCTTTAGGAAACACCGTGGAACACGATTATCACCATAAGGTATTTTGGGGATGGTTGTTGTGTCTCAGTTTCTGCTCCCCTCGGTGGTTCAAGGTGGTGAAGGTGGTTTCAGCCTTCCCCACTGCTTTTGAGAGGAGGTTTTGCCACAATGTTTGTATTTCCTCGGATTCTGCATCTGACAGAGTTTTGCTTTTCCTCCGTTTCTCTGTTGCTGGGTTTGGGATGACCGTAAAGCCCAGAGCCCGAACGGCTCTCGGGTGCCCTGAGGAAGGAGGATTTATTTCCCCGCTCCTTCCCACACGCGATCCCGGGGCCTCCCCTGGTGCCGGCTGAGGGCAGCGCGGCCCCGCTGCTCCCGCGGCCGCTAATTAACCCCTGCTAATTAAAGCTGGGCGTTTCCCTCGGAGCTGCGCGGCGCTGAGGGCTTAGCCCCGGTCCCGTTCCCGGTGCCGCCCGGGCGGCTCCGCCCGCCGGGACCCGGATGGGCCCGTACGTGACGCGGGGCCGCGGCCGCTCCCCCGGGCCGGAGCGGAGCCGCAGCCGCGGGCGGGCACCAGGTGAGCCCCGCTCCCCTCAGCCCTCCCCTCATCCCCTCCATCCCCGGCGGGGCTTTCCCCGCGGCCGGGGCTCCGCTACCGACCCGCGGCAGGTGAGGGAGCGGCGGGGAGGCCGCGGGGCCGGAGGGGGTCGGGGAGCGTGAGGGGAGCGGAGCGGAGGGACCGCGGCCGGGGCCACCCCCGCCAGTGCTGGTCTGGCTGTCACCCTGGCAAGGCGCCAGGTGAGAGTTAAGAGTTAATTATTAATTAGTTCTTAATGGATTATCGGTTATTTGTCTGACTCTCGGCGTGCCCGCCGCCTGGGTTTGTGCTGCCCCGTGCACCCGCTGCGGTGATGTCTGTGTGTGCCTGATGGGTGCCTGTGCTCCTCGCAGCTGTCAGACGGCTCCAAGCTCTAAAAGCTGCGGAATTGTGTGTGAGCGGCAGTGCCGGGCACCATGAGTGCAGCCCCTGTGTCCTTTACACGCTGTGGCTCCCAGTCCCCAGGCAGGTGTCCCTGCTGTACTGCTCCTGCCTGGCAGGTCGCTCTGATGGACAGTCCCGCTCCACACACACACACACACACACACCCTGTCTGCTCTCAGCTGCGAAGTTGCCTCACTCTGCCCTTTCATCATACCCTGTGGTGTTGTTCCTAACTAGCGATGCTGGGATTTTACACTCCAGGATTCTCCAGGCCAATATATAACAGTTTATTGCAGCTCAGAGAGCCCAGCCCCTCTTTCAGGATGTTTCTTTGCTGTTCTAACATAGATTCATTGGAATTTACTGGATGTTGTCATTTCCCTCTGTGTTCATACAAACCTTTCAATCATCTCTGTCTCTTGAAGCTGGTGATGCAGATACTGCTAAATCAGTTTCCCTTTAAAAAGGGAGAGCCTTCTAACAATCCAGCATCTCCCCAAAAAAGCACAAAAAGTTACCTTTGAACAGGAGTTTCTGTGGGCCTCCTGTGCTGGGTGCATACATCAGAATCTTGATGGAAAAGCCTTTGACTGTATAACCATTATGTCATGTTTTTATGTTGGTGTGTAACTTTGGGAGGGGTTTGAAACTTTGCCAACGCTGGTGCAACCTCGGAAGGTATTTAAGAAAAAGTTGTTTAAACCAATATGGAGAAGATAAGGAAACAGCAGAACCTTGAAAAGTTTTTATAAATTTTAGCATCAAGCCCAATTCAAGGGTTGCTGTCATTCCATGGGGAATGAAACCAAACTGGCAGGGCCAGTTCATTTACTGAGCTTTCTTTGCTCTGTGCGTGACATTGTCTGAGCTGTCCCCAACAAAGCTCCAGGAAGCAATCCCTGCTTTTAAATGACAGGTGGAAGGACTGGAAGGAGGCATTTCTGGTAGAGGTGGATGCTCCTGATGTGTGGTTCAATCAAATATTTGATTTAATGATAATTTGGTTTATTGGTGGTGTTTTCCCATTAACTATCTGTTGATCTAGACCTAAATGTATTTGAAAGTGAAATGGAGGCAGTTGCTTAGTTTAAATAAATAAATTCTGTAAATTTAATGAGAGATTTAACAAAGGAATGTTTCTGCACATGGTTAAAAATAATTATTGCATGTTTAAGTGCCAAGAAAAGGATCAGTCCAGGTTTGGAGCTTGGAGCAACTTGTTCTGTGACATGGCAGGGAGTGGAACTGGATGATCTTTCAGGCCCAGTTCAACTCTAACTATTTTGGGATTCAGGTGGATGTGTTTTCTTCATGAAATGTAGATTAACTTCTGATTTTCTTTCAGGAGGACTCAGCTCTGTTTCACTGCTCCCTGGGTCAACAGGTGAAGCCAGCCTAGAGAGGGACTTCACTCACCTTTTAATGAACGTCAAAAAACAGGTTCAACTTGTCAGTCATTAATCTTTTTATTGCCACTAAGCTTGTTCTCCAAATCCTGGTCTCATGGTGATCTAAACCTCATCATTGAGGGGTTGTTCTGTGTGCATGTTCCAGTGGCAGAGAAGGTTGGTACTCCTGAGCAGAACATAATTAATGCTGTCTCATGGCTTTTTTTCTTAAACCTTGGTATCATATTGAAGGAGATTATGAAAGAGAGAGAAAAATCCCTTTTTCTCAGGCCTCTAGCTCTGTTAGGAAAGAGGCCCTGTTTGGTGCAGTGCCAAATGGATGAACTTACCCCAAAAACCCATTCTGTGGTCAATAAGGCTGATACATTTGATGGAGTGGATGTTGTTTATTCACACTACATTCCATTTAAGTGAAATCTATGGGACATCCTTGAAAAATGCAGACAAAGAACACATTTTTAGTCAATCTTGTGCTCTTTTGAGTACTCTAAAGAGAACTAGAAACAGCAGCCAAAGCACTGGTGTCAAGTGGCAGCTTTATAAATAATACATTCATAGTAAATACAGGCTCACCCTCAATTTTTAACTGTGCCTCTTGTAAATGCTGTTCTGCAAACTCTTTCTGGCTGATAATTTATTTACCTCCTTGAAGAAATCCCTAGCAAAATAATCCGTCATTTACATTGTATCTGTTCTTTATCTGTGAGATATAGTTGAGTTGTTTGGATAATTGATGATGTCAGAATAAACATTGTTTTAGGACAAATATTAAAATTGTTAATAGGGTGTGGCCCTTCAGAAGCACTTCCATCTTTATTTATCTGCCTGTGCATTGGACTGGGGTGGAAAAATGATTATAAACTGTAAAGAATGGAAATGAAATCCCTCTCTGAGCTGAGCCAACCTTCTTAATGAACTGCAGTTTTAACAAAAATGTTTGGAAATTCACAGTAGCTGCTTATCTGTGTTTATTAGGGTGTTAAACAGCATCTAGAATTCTCCAGATTTGGGGGAAAGAAGGCTGTGGGCACTCCCACAGAATGTGGAGATTTTGGTCTGATCAGGTCTCTGTAAAGCACCTCTTTTGTCCAGGAGCCTCCCAGGTCTGTCTGGGTTCACTCTGAATTCAGAATTTCCTTTCAGAGCTGAGATCTAAAAACGTGCACAATTCTGTTGGCAGAATTATTCAGGCAGACTTTTAAAAATTTGTCATTTTTTCGTGCTGATTTTGAGGGGAAGCATCCTTTAGTTAATAAATAAATGTGCCAGATGTGCTTGTGCAAATAAACCTCCTCTTTCTATATTTGATAGTGATTTGAGAGAAGATTTGGAGGCAGATACAGCCTCTGGTAGTGGAATGTCTTTGTTAGGGAGTTGTAATGCTGCTGGAGACATCCTGGGAACAGGGATTTTACATAATGCAGTCTAAGGAGAGCAGCGGGGTTTCTCTTTGCTACTCTGCTCTTCCAATTATTATTTTTATCGTGCAGTTTGTCAGTGCATCCCATTCTCCTATCGAGGATGGACTGCGAAGCCTTGTAGGTGTTAAATTCAATTGCTAATTAGCCGCGTGGTCAGGAGAGTTAAATATTTGTCTCGCGTGGTGTGGTGTGATGCAGCGGGCAGGGAAACGCCTGCTTCCCCTGGCTGGTGCGCAATCCCGGCTCTCCCGTTTCCCAGGGAATTCCAGGGCGCAGCCGAGCCCTCCCCGAGCCCGTCCCCGCTGCCGGCGAGCGGCTGAAGGCGGCGGCCGGAGCCGGGTGTCGCCAATGTGGCACGGACGCGTCCCTGCATCCCGCCCCTGGCAGGGCCGTGTTCCTGCGTCCCGCCCCTGGCGAGGGACAGGCTGGGACAGCGGCCACCCAAATTCTCCCAGCAAATGACATTTTCCTGCAAAGCCGCTCCGGAGCCAATCGCTCCCTGCACCGTGCAACCAATGGATGCCGGGCTCTTCCCAGCCCCTGCCAGCGGCTCGGCGGCTGGAGGGCCTCGGAGCAGCTGTGCCAGCGGCATTCCTGCCCGCAGCCCTCTCCCGGGCCAGCCCTGCGCCTCCTTTTCCCGGGAGTAACGCTGCCGCTGGGAGCGCTCGGGGTGTCGCGGCCGCTGCGGGGAGCGCCCCGGTGATTGGGGTAATTCGGGTAATTAATTTGGGTCTCCCTCCAGCACTGCCACGGCCTCCTACCCGGCAGAGCTGCTCCCCAGAGCCAGAGGGATGGTGGTAGTCACGGGGCAGAGCAAAGCCAGTGCCACCCCGGATGATGCCATGTCGAGCTCGGATGCTGAGGATGATTTCCAAGAGCCGGCCACTCCCACCGCCACCCAGGCAGGACAGGCGCTGCCTCTGCTGCCTCAGCAGGTAAGAGCTCACCTGGGATGGGCGTGGGCACGGCAGCGCGCCCTGCTCGGTCCTGAACAATTCAGGATTGCCTTGTGGATACCCGGCTCACTTAACATCTCTGAATAAAACAAAGTCTCTTGGAATTTATTTCAGTAGCTCGGCAGCTTTACAGACAAGTTCCATCCAGGACTTGAGACATGCAATTAAGTGTTTATTCTGGTACTTAAGGCATCCTAGGGTGTGATAGTAGGGGTTTAGGCCTGATGTAAAGAAGTACAGGGTTTTTTCAGTGTCTAATATAGTCTGGTTGTAAAAGAACCAGCAGGGTGCAAGTCCCAAGGTTGACCTAAGATTTCTTCCCTTTTTTTTTCTCCCTATGTAAGGCTGGGGAAGGGGGTTTGTTTTATTCTTTCCTTTCCCCTAAAGAGCCA
This sequence comes from Cettia cetti, assembly GCA_013401135.1. Taxonomy (NCBI): domain Eukaryota; kingdom Metazoa; phylum Chordata; class Aves; order Passeriformes; family Sylviidae; genus Cettia; species Cettia cetti. Next base: position 27,608 of record VZUI01085354.1, read on the forward strand.
AGAGGAGGCATTAATATCTCAAATATCTGTTATTCCAGCTGAGTGATTTCTGATGTTTCAGATTCCCAGCTGCAATTAAACCACTCCTTGGTTTAATGCAGCTTGATCCCTCCCAGCATCCAAAGCATCCAAACTTTTACCCCTCAGAGCTCCCTGACTTGTGACGCTGGGGCAGGAACCGCACATTCTCCTTTGCAAACTGCAAAAGTGCCTTTTGAAAGCTGTGCTCTGTCACCTGCAGGGGACCTGGGGCTCCTTTCTGATGTCCTGGTTGCTTTTGCAGTTCCCAGAAGTGGTGCCACTGAACGTGGGGGGGATGTTTTTCACCACCAGACTGTCCACGCTGCGCAGGTACGAGGACACCATGCTGGCAGCCATGTTCAGCGGCAGGCACTACATCCCCACGGACGCTGAGGGCAGGTACTTCATCGACAGGGATGGCACCTACTTCGGGTATGTACATGTCCTCAGGGCAAGCTTTCAAAGTTCTTACTAAAAACTTATTTTTAAACTTATTTTTAACGTGTTTTTTTTTCTTTTAATTATATTTTGTGCAGTATTTAAAGTTATGTGCCTTCAAAGTGTCACAGGACTAACTGCAGTTAAAAACTCTTTGTTGGTTGTGCAAAGGGAAAGGGAAAGCAAGAAATGCTTTGAATTTGTGCATTGTCTCCCCTAGAGTATCTTCTTTCAAGGTGTCAGGTTGTTCTGATGGTTTAAAGAAGTGTTTGGCAAGAACTGTTTGGCATTGCTTTACATAGGAAACCCCATTGCACAACACTGGGTTTTAACTGATATTCAATATCCATAAGAAAAAGGAAATGGAAAGAATGAATCTAGGATTCTTACACAGTTGAAAATACGTTTTCAATCTTTAAACAGGGTATAACTGCTAAAAAAAAAAACCACAAGCCTTTGAAGAATTTCTTTTTCTAAATTATTTTTGTTGGTAATGCCATATTTCTTCATCTCCAGGATTCCTTCCTAAGTGCTCAGCTTTTGTTTTATTTTAATTAAACTAACCATGATTACTAATGCTCTGTTTGAACTGAGGTGAGATTGCTAAAAAAGGGTTCAGGTCTTTGCCCAAAGCACATTGCAATTTATCCCAAATTTCTTGTTGCTCCTTTATAGACATTTCCTTATTGTCTTCAGTAGAAACCACTGAATTATTTTCAGAGCACTTTTGGGTTGTACCATAATCTGGGACAAAGATAGATTAGGCCACTGTGTTTATTCTAAAATAATTCTGTCTTTACATGAGGTAATTGTTGGAAAATCAATTAATTTGTGATGTTATCCACCTCAATTGAAAAGAGCTGGAACAGAGAACCAAGTTAGCATGTGCTGTATTTGTTGTCGTTCTAAGATTTCAGTAATTCTTCTTTTATTTGTTATGGTTTTCTTGGTTAACACCTAGAAAGTGATTATTTTGTTTATTTGATAAGGGTTTTGTTGGTTAATACTTATAAAGTGATTTCTTTCCCTATCAAAAGATCCTGTTGCTGAACAATGTTTCAGAACTACAAGGAAATGTTCTCTCTCTTTTTAAAAAAACCTGACTAATATTCTGTAAGTTGCCCTGACCTGTGAAGAGAAACCTCCTTTGCAGATGTGCCATCCATTCAGCTGGATCTGTGTGGAATAAAATGTCCATTAATATGATTCTCTGGGAAAATACAAAAGTTTATTTTGTCCTAGACCTAAATTTGAAATGCAGTGAGCACAATCTCTTTCCCATGAAGCACTCTGGCCTCTTCTGTGTTGCAAAAGGTTTCCTCCACATTGAGTGTTTGCTTTAAAATCCACTGATATTTTTTCAAATGAGTTTTGACATCAACTGAGGCAAAATGTGAAATGATGGCTTGGAAACCTGAACGTGGCAAACAGTTTTACTAACAAATGTTGGGAAAATAGCTCTGTCTCAATAGAGCAAACAATGAATATCCAGCATCTCCTCTCCTCTCCCACCTGCAGCAGTTTTGGCAGAGATGTGTTTGTTAATGATATTTTTTTCCCTTTTTTTTAGAGACATACTAAACTTCCTTCGATCTGGTGACCTGCCCCCCCGAGAGCGAGTGAGGTCAGTGTACAAGGAAGCTCAGTATTATTCCATAGGACCCTTGCTAGACAATCTAGAGGATATCCAGCCTCTTAAAGGAGAAAAAGTTAGACAAGCTTTCCTGGGCCTAATGCCATATTACAAAGGTAAATAATCAAAGTAGCACTGACTGTTTCTTCTAGTGGGATTCCAGTGTTAAACCTCATGCTTTCAGTCTGCTCTCAGCTCCCAAACTGATCCCTTTGCTGATGGGAAGTTTATTCTGTATTTTTTATGCTGTTTGGATCTTTGAGGTCTCCACATCCATTCAGTCTGCTCTCAGCTCCCAAACTGATCCCTTTGCTGATGGGAAGTTTATTCTGTATTTTTCATGCTGTTTGGGTCTTTGAGGTCTCCACATCCTGCTGCATAACTAGGGTGTGGATTTCTGTGCTTAAAAGGGAGCAAGATTAGGCCGTGATGTTATTAAATGAGAGGGTTTGTCTGCGTTTGTTCTGTCAGGACTTGCAACTGAATAAACTTGGTCTTGTAGTGAGGCCAGATAACTTGGGCATACGATGAGGCCACCAATTCACTAAATAACTTTGATTTGATACTCTATATTTTGCTTCGTGCTGCTAATATCATAACTGCAGCGAAACGTTCCACGTGAAAGAATTGCTTTTGATCTCTTTTCCTCGGTGCTCCCTGGGGATCCTCAAGGCCCTGTCTCTTTTCCCAGAGCACCTGGAGCGGATCATCGAGATAGCCAAGCTGCGAGCCATGCAGAGGAAGGCCAGGTTTGCCAAGCTGAAGGTGTGCGTGTTCAAGGAGGAGATGCCCATCACTCCCTACGAGTGCCCCCACTTCAACTCCCTGCGCTTCGAGCGCAGCGAGAGCGAGACCAAGCTCTTTGAGCACCACTGCGAGGTGGACGTGTCCTTCGGGCCCTGGGAGGCCGTGGCCGACGTCTACGACCTGCTGCACTGCATCGTCAGCGACCTGTCCGCCCGCGGCATCACCGTGGACCACCAGTGCATCGGCGTCTGCGACAAGCACCTCATCAACCACTACTACTGCAAGCGCCCCATCTACGAGTTCAAGATCACCTGGTGGTGAGCTCTGCCGCCTGGCAAAGGGCTGGGAGCACTCCTGCAGGAGAAACGTGCTTCCCAGAGCACCTGCTGGGGAGTGGTGGTGGCAGGCTGAGGGCTGAGAGGACTTCTAGAGGAGAAATGTTCTTTCCAGAGCACCTGCTGGTGAGTTGTGGTGGCAAACTGAGGGGTGAAAGGACTCCTAGAGGAGAAATGTTCTTTCCAGAGCACCTGCTGGTGAGTTATGGCTGAGCAAAGGATGGAAGGACTCCTAGAGGAGAAATGTTCTTTCAAGATCACCAGGTGGTGAGTTGTGGCTGACTGAGGGGTGAAAGGACTCCTAGAGGAGAAATGTTCTTTCCAGATCACCAGGTGGTGAGTTGTGGCTGACTGAGGGGTGAAAGGACTCCTAGAGGAGAAATGTTCTTTCAAGATCACCAGGTGGTGAGTTGTGGCTGACTGAGGGGGTGAAAGGACTTCTAGAGGAGAAATGTTCTTCCAAGAGCACCTGCTGGTGAGTTGTGTGCCTCACCTGCTGGTGAGTTGTGTGCCTCACCTGCTGGTGAGTTGTGTGCCTCACCTGCTGGTGAGGTATGGAGCAAAGGATGAAAGGACTTCTAGAGGACAAATGTTCTTTCCAGATGAGCTGGTGGAGAGTTGTGGCTGAGCAGAGGATGAAAGGACTTCTAGAGGACAAATGTTCTTTCCAGATGAGCTGGTGGAGAGTTGTGGCTGAACAAAGGATGAAAGGACTTCTAGAGGACAAATGTTCTTTCCAGATGAGCTGCTGGTGAGTTGTGGTGGCACAGTGAGGGGTGAGAGGACTCCTAGAGGACAAATGATCTTGGCAGTTGCCTTGCTGCTCACATTCCTTGGGATCAGCCTGCTGGCAGGGGTTGGGAAAACCTCTGGAAACTTGAAAAACCAGCCTGAAATCAGACTGTTGGCTCAGGTACCTTAACGAGGCACAAAACAAAAACACCTCATGGAAAGGATGGAGGGGAGTGGCTGCACATCTGCTAAAAGGTGCCACCAACCACGTGGCTTCAGGATGGAATTGCAGATTTTTCCTGCATTTTTGGGAATCTGGGGTGCTACTAAAGCTGACGTTACAGTTTTACCCTCTTAGAAATGTTTTAGTTCCTCTTTCAACTTTATAAAATTTGAGTCACACCCAGCACAAAGATTCTGGAAATGTCATTTTGATGTACTAGGTAATTAAAAAAAAAAAAAAAAGAAAAAAAAAGTATTCCCTATATATTATTAATTGTTGTCAGGGTTAAGCTGTATTTCTTTTTTAATTAAGAATCTACGTTGTGAATTATAATGTTATACTTCAATTATTTCCGTTGTTATCAAAAGGAATAGCAGATCTGGAATATATTCCTTAATGCTTTTAGGAATAATAACTGTTTATGGAAGACTTGTGCCTGTTTTTAGCCTTAGAAATTCTAAGTGTTTACAATATATGTACAAAAAAAAGCTCTTTAGAATCAGGTCATTTACAAAGGCTTTTGGTAAATGAGAAAACCCTGTCTGTATGTTCCTATTAGCAGTAGTAAGAGGAATATTTAATGTATATTATTTTATTACTGACTCTTTTTACATTCTGTGATATTAAACTTTATTTTAGACTTAAATTTAGATGATATTAGACAAGTGCTTCCTTCACCTCACCTTTTTCAGACAATTAAATCTTAATTTTATCCTTCTTGTTGACCCTTCTTGGTGTCATGGAAGGAGAAACAAAATTCAAACTTCATATTGAGATACTTCTCCACTCTAAAGCAATAGGAAATTTCTTTCCACGCTGGAAGAGGCAGCCACTGCAGAATTATATTTTCTTCAGAAGGTCATTTTTGTACTTCTGACATGAGCAACCACATCCCAAATTTCAACTACTGAATTCAGCCCAAAACTGAGAGGGAGAAAAGGCTGAAAATCTTTTCTTTTTTTGTGAGGTACAGAAAATTCCAACCTGCTTGAAAGGGGCTTCAAAATAATCTTAAAGAGAGAGAAAAATTAAATATTTACATATTGCATTCCGTTAGATTAATTAATCCAATAATATTGCTTAAATAAACTTCTGACCAAAATTCTTAAGAAACATTAATGACAGCCATTAAAATTCTCATTTTTCTGAGGCAATTTTTAGAATAACTCAAAGAACTTCAGGATCAAATTGTCTGGCAAAAAAAAAAAAAAAAAAGAGACTTTTTATGCCTTGTCACCCTTTTAGATATTTAATTTAGGAGTGCAATTGTCTCTCTGAGGTGGGTGTCTCCCTGCTGATCTCTGCAATCCTTACACAGGATCATTGTCAAGTGCTCAGCTTCAAGGGCAGGGAGAAATTTGAATAGAGGGAGTTCTGCACATTTGGATCTAAATTTAAAGTTTGTTTCAATTGTTTCCTGAAATAATGACCTTGGTGTTACAGGTTCTTGGAGTCTTGTTTGGCAACCCAAAATTAAAAGTTAAACTGAGACTAAAGTTTCCCTGCAAGGAGAGGAAGTTTTGCTTGGTTTCTTTGCTGCCTTCATTTTGGTTTTTTTTAACTGCAAACCACAATTTCTTATAAAATTAAATAACATCTTAAAGCTGAGCTTTACAAAGTTTTGGCTGCTTGTGCACTTCAGATATTTAGGGTCAGGATTTTCAGATATTTGAATTTCAGAATTACAGGTATTTACAATATTCAGAATTCAATGAGAATTGCAGTTTTACTGGAATTTTCAGTGGGTTTTTTTTGCCACTTGCCATAAATGTATTTATAGAACTCTGGTTGGAATTCAGCACTCCTTGCAGAAATGGATCACAATCTGATTTTCATAGTATGTTTTCTGGTTTGACTTTAGGAATTTCCCTACTCCTGTTCAGGAGAAGCTGTGATGACAAAATTCCTGTTTCATTCATTTTTGTTACTCCTTAATGTGCACACACCAGGATTTTGTAACTTTTTCCTGCTCATTGCTTAAATAATTAAGGAAGGCAACCCAACCAAAAAGAAAAAAATGAAAATCTTGGTCTGTTTCAGCCGTGTCTTAATCAAAGTTCTCATCCTCCTGATGACATTAAGTGCAATACTGGAAAGGAAAACATGAATTTAAGCCCACAAGCTTTAATTTAGTGCTGGGATTTGTGATTTGTTCAGGTTAACAATATTTTAATTGTTCCAAGCAGTCTTTGTTTACAAGGATTTAGCTGCTCTTGCCCAACCTGTGCTCATTTTTTGGCAGAAGCAGAAGAATTGTGCAGGTGGATGGCAGGGGAGTGCAATCTAAAAACTGGGTTGTGTAACGTGATTGATTCTCTTATCTGGGCCTGTAGAAATTCTACATTTGCAACAAAAATGGGAGTGGCTGATCTACTCAATCCATGTTTGAGAGGATTTTTGTATAGAATTGTATCATTAAACTATGGAATGCTGCTTTTTAATTATTATTTTTCCCCTTTAGGACTTTTCTTTATATCTGGGCAGACCAGAGTTTTGCTAATACCTATTTTACATATTTTTCTGTGCTCCTTTAGCTTTTTTTTTTTTTTTGCCACTTTATCATCTCCAAAGCCATTTCCCTACCTTCACATTTCCAAATCCCTGTGTTTGTGAGCAGTAAATGGTCTCCTGTCCATTTGAATGTTAGAGGAATGGTGGAACAGTTGAGGGATATTTATTTAAAATTAGAATTTTAAACTGGTTTTTTACATTGCTGTGTGGGAACAAAAACATGGCAAGACCAATTTTTTTTAACATTCCCTTTATATCCATTGTGGAGTGGTTTTTAACAGGGAACAAAGGGAGGTCTCATATGAAGGGAGTTGGCCAATTCCACTGCACATGAAATGTTTCTGCATCCATTTTATGCTTGTGAAATAGGAAGGAAAAAAAATAGGAAAATAAAAATAGGAAAATAGACAAAAGGAAAAGAATCCTTAGGAAGCACTCAAAAATTACATGGAAAGGTGTTTTTTGTACAGCAGCCACTTATTGGCTGCTGAGCTCAAGAGTTTAAAAAAAATATCTAAAAATAACTTTTGGACTTGGTGTAGACTTTTAACTTGAATACCCAATATTCTGCACAGGAACCTGAAATATTCTGTCCTGCTCAGAGGAAAGTGAAGGTGCTGCCAGCTTTGATCTGGGAAGCCTTTGTGCCATAAGCAGATCCTCTGTGGTCCTTGTGGTGCATGTGCTGGATTTTTAATTTTAATTTTTATTTTAACCTATAATGGGATCAGTTTCTGCATCATTGAGGGTGTGAGTTCTTTTTTTATTATTATTTTTGGAAGCACTTCAGGTTTAGTTACCTTAAACAAAAGCAGTAAATTATTGCAGCAGGAATTTCTGTATCACTCCCTTTTGAGAGAGTTTTTTTTAAGTTTTAGGAAATCTGCTTGGGAGACACCTCATGATGTAATATATGCAAATACCTGAATTTGTTAATGTGAATATTTTTGAAATTTTGTTGTTAGTTGTGTAATGTTCTTCTCTGAATGCAGCAAGAGTGATAAGGGTTGAGTTAAACACTGCTTTTGTGATAAGCCAGCTCATGCCTCAGCTATCTCCTGCCCTCATTTGGAAAATCACCCATCCCAAAATCTGTTAAAGTAACAGGAGAACCAGGAATCTCCCGTGGCTCTCCTGGGGAGAATCAGGCTCCTTAATCCACTCCAGGCTCCACTCTTGGGGACAAAGTGCTCACAGGGTCTGGCTCACAGATCCTTGAAGGCAAAACTCAAACACCTCTGGAGGAATGAGCTGATTTGCAGAAGCACCTAATCCTGGCCTTTGAGGATTGTTAAAATTCCAGCTGACTGAAGGATGTGGAGCTTTTAAACTGCTCTGGTAGTCTTGTTAAAGCCCAATGTGGAGATTTTAAACTGCTCTGGTAGCCTTGTTAAAGCCCAATGTGGAGATTTTAAATTGCTCTGGTAGCCTTGTCAAGGCCTGATGTGGAGATTTTAAACTGCTCTGTTAAGGCCTGATGTGGAGATTTTAAACTGCTCTGGTAAGGCCTGATGTGGAGATTTTAAACTGCTCTGGTAAGGCCTGGTGTGCCCTGAGTTGGATGTTTTGTGATACAGAGCTTGGGCAGTCCTTTTATTTGAGCTTTTTGGTGTATCTGTTTTCCCAGTGAGCTGATTTCCAGTGCGTCCTGGGCACTGGTTTTTGGAAATATGGGAGTGGGAGGGAATTAATTCCACAGGGACAATCCTCACTACCTCTAAAGGACAGCTTTGAGCTGCTGATCCCCGCAGCCCCGGTGTGCAGGAGGAGATGAGGTGTCTGGGCTGAGCACTCCCAGTTAATGACTCCAGCTGGATCCCTGTGCTCCTCAGCCCCTTCTCTAACCTTTCACAGCTACAATTCCACGGGCAGGAAATTCCTCTCTTCTCTGCTGCACCCTAGGTGAATACTCAGCCTATTTTAATCTCGTTATTAAACTAATATTTTAATCGTAGTGTGGTGACTGTTAGTTGCTAAAGAATCTTATTTATAAAATCTCATTACTCTCAAAAATACCTGAATAAATAGATTAAACTAACAGAGAAGACAGACACTTTAATTTCACTCTTTTGCTTTATTTTATTTTTCTAATGACTGTTAAGAAACATAAACTCTTACTTCTTTTAAGGGCTTACATAGGAATATGTATTCAGCCTAAGAACTGTATTTTGGGAGCTGAGGACCTTACTGTGAGCTGCACAATCCCTCTTCTGTGTTTTTTTTTTTTCTCTAAAAAACTAATTACTGATATAATTAAAAGTTTTGTAGCTTTATTTGGCATTTGCAAGCCCTGGGAGCCCTCGTTCCCAGGTTTGTCCTCACTGCTCATTGTTTAGAGACGGCAGGGACGCGATGAGGGGGATGCTGGAAGTGGCAGCAGGGAAGGATTCCTGTCAGAGCTGGTTGTTCCCATTGCAGAGCTGTTCTTTGCGTTCGGTTCCAGCTCCTGTGCTGAGGCACAGGAACACGCACCCCATTTGTGTGTCAATCCCTCGGGCTGTGCTTCCGGGAGATAAAAGGGTGAGGAAGCGCGGTGGCTGTGGGCTGCAGCAGCGAGCGGAGAGGGGCTGCAGGGTGACACAGCTCCAGTCTGCTTCAGAGCAGAGTAATCCCTTGGGACACAACTGCCGGGCAGTAAGGGACGATTTCAGAGCAGACACTGCAGAAGAACGAGCTCTTAACTCATTCTAAAATCTGGGATAGATTTCTTTCACTTCTTTTAATGACTGCTTTACCCTGGACGATTTACAGACCCCACTGGCATAAAGTTGTGGTTAGCATTACTGAGCCCTGAAGATGTTTTTAGGTTTTTCACACACACCACAGAGGACCCAGGATAGTTCTAAGTTTTGGGCTACGAAAAAAACCCCAACAACCCTCCAGTCTTTCATTATCTTTCTGCAAATAAGCTGATTTCAGAGGATAATTCTGTTGTTATTATCTCCTGTATATAATTCTCTAACTGGAAATCACTTTCCAGAACAGCAGTTCGTAATCATTTTACTTACACAAGCTTAGTATAAGTTTACCTCCACTTTCACTGTGACTTTTATAAATGGATTTTGTTTTGCTGAATTATAAATTGTATGTGTCTATGCATTGTAACCCGTAATGCCTTTGAAAATCCAGCCTGGATGCTAATGATCAGGGTTTGGAATTATCTCCAAATGTGTTTTGTTAATAATTATGTTGATGTGTGATGTTCAATACTGTGAGTACTGCAGTGTATTATTTCTTAATACTTTTGACTTTTCAGTTCAGGTAATTATATAGTCTGTATGTTTTTTATTTAAAACACATAGAAGAAAATGTGGATATAAAGGTTGTGTTGTGCAATAAAAGGTTATGATACTGAAAACTGTTGGAATTCGGGCTCATCTGGTCTGCAGCCACTGCAGTGCTTTTCCTCACCTTCCCTGGGCTGTGAGTCTGCTTTGCCTGACTGCAAATGAAAATTAAGACAGGAATCAGTGTCCTGGGGTGCTTTAATGGCATTTAGTCGTTATTATCATCACTTCCTGAGCAGATGGCACTTGTGCAGTGTGTGCTGTCGGCATCAGATCATTCCAATGATTCCGATTCCATCCTCCCCTCCCTACCCACCCATTCCTGTGACAGCGCTCAGGGACCCTCCCAGCGGCTGCTTCTGCGATGCTCAAAGAGAACCTTTCTGCCTGTGTTCAAAAGAATTATCCCTTGTTCTGAAGAAATTTCCTTGCTGTCCGTCCGTCCTGTTGAGGCGTCCCTGTCTGGGATGTCCGTGCTGAGGAAAAAGAAAAAAAGGGAAAGAAAAAAAAAAAAAAAAAAAAAAGATGGAAACCAGCATACAACACTGTGTATCCGGGCATGGAAAGAGGAGTTTGAAATAGCAGCGGGTATTTTTATATTTCCAAAAGGCAGCTCTGGGGTGCTCGTGCGGGGCCCTGGAGCCCCGAGGAGCTGGGCGGGGTACGGGGAGTCTGCAGTGTGGGCATTCGCTAGGCTGGGAGGGATCGATAACAAAAAGCCGAGCAGAGGGCCCGGGGAGTGCTCACAGCAACAGCAGCGGAGCCCCGTGACAGCCCCGCGGCCCCCGCTCCGCCCAGCACAGCCCGGCCCCGCTTCCTTCCGGGCCCGGGCCCGCCCCGGAGGTGCCGCCCGCCCTTCCGCCGGAGCCGAGGGAGGGACCGAGGGAGGGACCGAGCAGCGCCGGGGCCGTGAGGGGCCGTGAGGCGGCGACAGCAGCGCAGCGGAGCGGCCGGGTCGGCCCCGCCGCCCGGGGCAGCCGGTGAGAGCCGCG
>VZUI01085360.1:0-10589 GCA_013401135.1 Cettia cetti
AAAAAGAAAAAGAAAAAGAAAAAGAAAAAGAAAAAGAAAAAGAAAAAGAAAAAGAAAAAGAAAAAGAAAAAGAAAAAGGACCACCCAGGACTTAAAGATAAGACTGGAGTTTTCCCAGACTGGAGTTTTCTCTAAGGTGGAAAATTTGCAAAAGAACTGAATGTCTGTAAGACCACCTGAAGGATTTATGAAACAGATAACAGAAAGACAGAGAAGCTTTTCTTTCTACCCTTGTGGGAGAGATAAATATTAGTAAATACGTATTACCTTATGCCCCATTTCTTTTTCTAATGTTAGGAAAGGCGTTATTTACGTTGGACTTTTTAGAAAGAATTTTTGTTTATTTTTACTGACTGAAATCTGTTATAAAAGTGATGTAAGTGCAAGCGGCAAAACTGTCACACTGGAGCTGTGACAATCCACAGGAATGGGAAGCTGAGAATATTCAGTGCCACAGTACCCAGTACCACAAAACACCCTGGTACCCACATGTCTCCAAGTGACAGATTTAATCCCATAATCCCATTGTGACTGGATGCTTCTATACCTCTATTCCATTTCTCATCCTTCATTCAAGCACTATAAAGTACCTGGGCCTTTGGAAAAACTGACTATAAATGTAGAATGCTGTGATGAAATAACATAGAAAACACTAAGTAAATCTTGCTTTATTTAGTCATACACAATACCTTGAATAGGGTTACTTATAAACAGCAAACTGGAAATGTTCTTTTCTGGGTATCTTGGATTTGCTGTTACTGCCTGGGGGTAAATCTGATAATAAAAATTGAAGTGAAAGGGAAGTTTGGGTAGAAAACAAGATTCTTTGCTGCCTGCCTTAGCTTCTCCTCCCTCCATAAAGCCTAACACCGTCCCCCTAGTTAAAGCATGTCTTCTCAACACTGGAACCTTGTTCTGCTAAGGAAAAAAAAAAAAAAAAAATTAAAAAAAAAAAAATAGCTGATTATGTAACAGTGCCACCTGGTGCTACCTGACAAAATAAAAGCTTTAACACGGAATGAAGAAATCCTGCCAAAGAATCAATAGAGATCAACTTATTTTATGACATTAACTATACAATGATACATTGTTTCAGCCCTTGTACTCTACTACAGCTGCCTTTTGCACTTCATTTTGACTATGCTTCACACTGAGATTGTGTTTGTTATTTATTCTGAGAGAGAGTTGCTATTAGGTTGGACTCAAAATTTATGTAAAATCTCTGAGACTGTGTAAATCATAGATAGAGCTATTATAGTGAAAATTGTGTTTTGTCTTATTCCTAGTATCTGAAACATCTTAATTACAGGCTCTAATATCTAACTACCAATTCAAAAGCATATAAATGTTTGTGTGCAACTCAGAGGTACTGGCAAAGTGTTCCAGAGGGAAATCATATTATGAAACAGGTTCAGCAAAAGTTTAGTATCAGCTGAAAACTCGGGTTTTAGCTAGCTATCATACTTTAGTACCTTCAGTAAAAATCATCCCAAGCCAGGGAATAGCCTAACAGTGTGGCATAAAAAAAAAAGATTTCTTTGTAAGGTATAATTTTCTAAATTTCCTCTTGCAAAGGTGATCTCCTTCTCAAGTCAGCTCCCCTGGATTTACTTTTCACTTAAAAGTTTATTGTATGTGTATCTATATACACATATGCACACACAAAATTTGGGCAAGAAATGAACATCAGCCACTAAAAAGTTATTAAAACTCCTGTTAACTCAATGAACCTCTTGACTTCACATGGAAGCATCATCTGAACCACAGGAGGTTTTCTTGTTTTCAACATTCTCTGTAACAACATGAAGCCCAGAAATACTTCATTCCAGGCACCAGATGGGCTGGTAAGTTTGTTCTAGTGTCTTGCCACCAGCTTGCAGACGCAACAGACTACAAATAACTGTCACTAAAAAGAAAATACTTATTGGCTTTTGAATGACTGTACCAAATCTGTTGCTGCAGTATGTTTCTGTTTGTCCATAATTGCACTGAACATTTCTTTTAATTGCAGAAGCTTAAAAAGATATCATAATAGGGTTCTCCTGGGCCATGAGTTTGTGCTCTGCTGTCTTTGTCTGTCCTGCATGGCACCAGTATAAAGTGAGCAGTGCTCATTAGAAATGGCAAATAAGAAAAATTGAATTTAAAATAAAAGGTCTTCATAGAGGTATCCCAGCAACTTCCATGTCCTGAAGGCTGGGGTTTTGCCTAGCTTCTGTTACAACATCCCCATGCACTCACTCTATTGCTTTGCTCTTTTTGAGGACAGGCACCATTTTCCCAGCTATGGTGGGAAGTGTCACTTTAGTTCTCATACAGAAGGAGAATCAGATTGAGATCTGCTGTGGAATAAGCATCTACAATCAACAGATGGCCCTGGGGATGCTCAGCAGCTGATAAAAGTGCCTAGAGTCAAATCATCCAAGTTTGATCATGGCATGTCTGCTATTTCCTACTCCCAAACTCAAAGCTGATGAAACAAGTTAGAAAGTCACCATTTTTCAAATAAGTCCATATGTCCAAACTCCCATTTTTGAACTCGAGGAGGATAATGATTATAGCACCTTTCCTAGAGACAAAGAACAGTATTCTCCATTTTTCTTCACTGGGGCTCAAAGTCAAGAGTTAAGTTTCAACAGAACCTGACATTGAGTGTGTATTCTTAATTCACGCTGGATTTATAACAGATGGGATGGCCCAACATCCAAGTGTTTTCCTTTCACTTAAGAATTTTATTCCTATTTTTGATTTTTTCAGTGCATCCAACATTTTTATTACTATTGAAATGATTTTTTGGAGCAGGATTTTTTTTTTCCTTTTGAATAAATTCTGGAAAATCACAATTTTAAAAGAGTAAGAAGAGTTACAAGTCACATTTTGTTTATATGAATATTTAAATGGACTAGTCCTAAAGATGAAAATTTAGGGTAAGCACGAAAAATAACAAACAAGGTTGAAAAATGGGTTATTATTCAGAGATCAGAGACCTCTAAGGGCTAATCATTGACTGCTTTTATTATGCAAAACGGCATCTGGTGTTCAGCTTCCACATTTGGAAAGTGTTGTCTAATGAACCTCCTATCATACATTTGCTTTCTACTTTTAAGACCCTGTTAAGCGCACTGATGTCTTATCTGCAGTAAGAATCAGAGTTTTAAAAGGAATTAAATTATTCCATCCAAAGGTACAGAAATGTAAATCCAGTTATTAGTTAGGCCATTTAACAGCATTAGTCTACCCATTAGTTTGCTTTTTTTAGGAAGAGCAAGAGATGCACAGATGTGAAAGGGGAAAAGTGTCACAGTTTGGACTCACTTTCGGTCTTTGCAGCATGGCGTGTTGTGCTTTGTACTCAGAGGGGAAATCCAATTCAGTGGAGAAAGCCCAATTAAAGACAAAGACTGTAGTGCCATTTTACTTTGGTGCGAGTGCTGTTTTAGGAGACCTGTCATATCCATTAGAGCTGTTGCAAGCGAGACCTTGGTTGTGGATTATGTAATTCAGTAACTCCAATTAAGACCTAATATATTTACCCCAGTTCTATCCTCCTTCTTCCCTTTTGCTGCGGTACACATCACTGAAGAGCAGTAAAGAGAGCCACTCAGGTCTTTTACATAGGACATCTCTTACATCTCTTACATCTCTTACATCTCTTACATCTCTTACATCTTTTACATCTCTTCTCTGTATGAGAGAGATCCCAGACCATATCCCTTCCAGGGTCAGGAACTGGAAATATGTTCTGGGGGTTCATGGTTTGCTTAGCAAAGCACAACCACAGGCTGGGCAGAGAGGAGATCGAGAGCAGTTCTGCTGTGAAGGACTTGGAGATGGTGGGGGATGAGAGGCTGGACAGGAGTCAGCAATGTGCTCTTGCAGCCCAGAAAATGAATCACATCCTGGGCTGCATCAGAAGAGGCATCAGCAGCAGGTTGAGTGAGGAGATTGTCCCCCTCTACTCTGCTCCTGTGAGACCCCACCTGCAGTGCTGCATCCACTTCTGAGGCCCCAGTGAAGGGAGGATATGGACCTGCAGGCCAAGTCCAGAGGAGTATAGAAAGATGATCAGAGCAGGACAGAAGCACCAGTGAATGCTTGAAGCATCTCCTGTGAGAACAGGCTGAGAGAGCTAGGGCTGTTCCCAGAAAAGAGAGGGCTGTGGGATGGCCTTATAGCAGACTACCAGTACCTAAACTGGGGCTACAGAAAGCTGGACAGGGACTATTTACAAGGCCATATAGTGACAGGAGAAGGAGAAATGGTTTTAAAGCAAAAGAGAGTAGGTTTAGACAAATATTAGGAAGTTGACTGTGAGGCTGGTGAGGCAATGGCACAGGTTGCCCAGAGAAGCTGTGGGTGCCACATCCCTGAAAGCATTTGAGGCCAGGTTGGATGAGGCTTTGAGCAACCTGGTCTTGCAGAAGGTGTCCCTACCCACGGCAGGGGACTTGGAACTTGATGATCTATGAAGTCCCTTCAAACCTAAGCCATTCTATGATTCTATGGCTTCATGTTACGTGTTCAGGTCAATCAAAAGCATTTAGACTGTAAGGAAATATGGATGTGACTCCAGCCTGTACTTCCTTGTCTTTAAATGAAACAGGAACCATCTCATAAAAGACATGCCAGGAAAATGTTGTCAGGCTTTGATATTGCCCTGTGAAGGTAACAGGCAAACTTATCTGTGGGTCACTCCAGGGACCATTCCACTGAACAAGCACGTGGTTATTTACTTGCGTGGTATGGGTTTCAGACAAACAAAAAAACCTAAATGATACAGTGCATAACTTGAATTTTGCAAGTTACAGGACATAGGAAAACAAAACATCACTTCCTTTCCCCACTGACAAATCTATATAAGCACCTAGACATAGAGTTTGAACTCCCAGAGGGATTCATCTAACCAAACAGAGACACCCAAATATGCTCATGTAATCATCAATTGGTTATTTTAATGGATGCCCTGCTACCAAGTGACTCAAGTAGGTCAGCTGAATCTCCTTTTAAAAGTGTTTATATCTCTCTGTTGACTACAATGTAAGTCTCAAGTGATTAGTGTAGATGTAGATGGCTACAGCGAAAATGTCTGAAGTTAATGAGATGAATCTCAAACACAAGTGTCCCAACCACTTGGGAACAGAAAAACAGTTTGGGAACATCTTAATAAAACATATAAATGAAAAAGTTACAGTTACAACTTCCCAGAAGTGACAATATAAAGATCTGTGAGAAAAATAGTTTAGATGCTCTTAGAAAGCACTAACATGTTGACAGTACTGTTGCTGCTACTGTTGCCACAAGTACACTGCCCATGGAGATGGGATGAGGCTTGGGGGAAGCATGTGCCATTCTGACAGTCACAGTAACATCTCTGAATGGTTTAGATCTAATGCATTGGAAAATAAGTTCTCACATTAGGTGAAATGGTCAGCATGCAACATGAGCTAGCAGAACACATTTTTCCATTTACTTCTTTCTAGTTCTAGTTTCTTCAAAGTAGAAGACATAATAGGTGCAATGATGCCTGGGAATTTACCTTCATATTAAATCCATTGTTTGTGGTTCAGAATTATCTATACACTTGTGTTTTATTTAGTGACCAACAGTCCTTTTATTCTTAATAAAAGTTTTTATTTAATTTCATCCCAATTTCATTTTCATAATAAATCAAGAAGATGTGAGATTTTTTTATAAATCATTTTGTTCTTTGGGAAAGCCAGGCTAAAGTGATATACCTTTATTTGAAATATATCATAAAAGACAATTCAGTTACTGATGAGGCATGAATGTATCTAACGACATACTCTGTAGGGTGATTTGTTTTAATTGTCACAGTGGGACCTGTTATTACACAGTGGTAGAATGGGTCACTGCGTTATAAAATTAAAGCTGATGCATGGCATTCATTTCTAGCTTATTTGTAAATTCAAGTATTTGGGATAAAAATATCCTGACTGTAGAGACAGTGTATGGCAACATGCACAGCAGTGGCAAATGTGTCTTAATAATAAACAGCTGTGTGAGGTCAGATGCTAAGGAAATGCAAGGGAGTGGCACACTGGGATTTTGTCATATGTGCATTAGCCCAAACGAAGTCAAGGGAAAAGTATCTGAGAGTAGGAATAATTTCTCTTGCCAGAGGTTACTCTTCAAGGACAATTAAATGTGCTGGCTCATATTCATGTAGCTGTGCCACAGGATGTGCAAAATAAGCCGAAACCTGCTTTAGAATGGAAAGCATTTTGCTCAAATTTCAAAGTTTAAAATTTAATTGTTAATTACTGAATCAGTGAAGAAAGGATGACTTTTCTGGTTGGTTGGGATTTTGGTTTGGGTTTTTTTTTGGTGCTTGTGACTTTTATTTCTGCTTTGTGATTTGATACAATATTTTGCACCCAAAAGTATTTCAAAAACATGTTGTCTGTTTATGTATCCATCTGCTGGTCCTTACTAAAATGGCAGGATTTCATTGATGTGCACATCTCTGCTCAGTTCCCACAAAAATGAAAATAGGAACCTCACTGCTCAGTATCACATATAGTATTATTAGTGCCTGTAAATATAAACAAAAAGATTACTTTAGACAATACTCAAAATTCCTGAAGACATTGATTTAATTTCAATCTTTCAGCTGACCTCAGAGAGCCAGGTTCTTTGTCTATTTATCCAAATTCCATGATTTTTTCAATGAACCAGGGCACAAGACATCGGAAAAAGCTACGTTCAGAGATTGTTTCAATTAGTACCAGCTACAATTTTTTTTTTAATCTATTTTCCCCACTCTAAATAACTTTGTTTTGCATCTGAAATACTGTATTTTATACGGAACTGGCAAGTAAACTGAATTCTTTAATGGACGCTTCACTTTCTAGAATGTGAATCTTGATTTGAGTGACATCATAACTCAGGTACTGTAAAATAGAGATTACCCTTTGTCTTTTATAAAAGCTTACTGCTATTAAATCCTATACTGGGATTGTTAAAACACCAAAAATAATGTGGTTTCTGATACTGAGCTGCAGGAATGAGCAAAATAAGAAAAAGAGATGGCTTTCTTCAGAAATTTTTTTTATATCTCTGGGAAATAAATAACTGGTTCCTTAATGCAAAAAAAATCTGAAGTCTCTATTCACCTGCAAAATATTGCCTAACCTCAGAGTTGGTCTGTATGTTCCTATAGACATATCCATAAATGTGTACATTTATAAGCAAACATGCTTATCCAGAGAACCATAATACCTACAGTGGATCAGACCTAGGTCAATATATTTCTGTTCCTGATTTTTTCTTTCTTCTTTTTCTATGTCCTGTAGCAATCAGGGCTGTACTACTTTGGTGGGACTTCACATCCAACAAAGCTGACTGCTGATGAGCAATCTCCACTGCCATGCTCCAGTAGAAACATCACTGTGCAATCCAGTATCCGCATGCACTCCTATCCCCTAGAGTAAAAAAAATGATTCTTTTATGTCATATTTTTAGAAAATAATTGTTCATTAGTGCCAAACACTCAAAAAAGTTTTCTCCTCTTATGACACCTACAAAATAGCAATTATATATTTGTGGCAGCAAAATTCTCAGGAAAATAATTTCATACTAGCATACTACTTTACTGGGCTCACTCTATGCAGCTGACATTTAACTACTATATTTCCTACTTTTCTTTCTCATTTACTATTACTTCATTATGATAAATCTAGTCATACAATCAGAGGTGGGAAAGATCTATGTGATCATTAGTACAGCAAAATCTTTCTTCTTTTCTTCCATCTATCTTTAAATTTGTTTTAAAATGAGATTCTATCCATGTATTTTGAAAGCTAAAATACATTACTGACTTCTCAGTTTCACTTTTTTAATCTTGGCAGGTGTTAGTTCTTAGTACTACAAATACTTTACAAAGGGCCTGTCCCTTTCCTCGTGAGATTTAATGTATCAGAAGTGAGGTTTAGTTTCTATCTCATATTTTAATTAGAGAGAACCTGTAGAATAGCTGTGTTTTCTCAAATCTGAAAATACATGCCAAAAAAAAAAAATATAAAAATCCTTCTCTGTTAGCCTTCATTTTAATCATTTTGGTTGAGTTCATTACTAAGATTATACAATAGACTTTTAAATTTTGTATTGAGGTATTGAGTTCACTTAATTATCCTTAATTTCTGCCATCTTGTTTTCTATGGAAGTTTCTCTGCATTACCTAATCTTTAAAAGTATTATCACCTTTTCTAACATTCATTGTCTCACGTTGCTTTTTCAATTCTTCTCAGCAGATTGCAGAAAATTAAGGGAGAGATGTTACCAGCAATGACAACTATCTAGGACCTACAGATAGAAATACTTTCCTTTCCCATTTTGGATGAATTGTGTATTGCTGCCTGTTTTGCAGTTACCTGTCAACATGTCTGTTTTCTTCCCAAGGCAGGTCACCTAACAGGTCAATCTATTATTGCCCTGAATCAAGTTTGCTTTGTGGAATTGTTCATTGCACTGATGTTTTTGTGGCCTCCCTCTGTTGCCTTTCTTTAGTTTCACTCATGCTTTCTGGAAAAACAACAATCAAAAAAGATATCATTAGGTTTAAAAATACAGCTTTATCAGATACCTCAAGAAAGCCATTAGCTTTTGTTTCAAATTGCTGTACAAGCCAAAATGGATTCAGATTAGAGCACAATGGTGACAATGAAATTTGTGGACAAGATTTTCTTTTAAAATATCAGCATCTGATTTCTCACATATCAAGCCCTAGGCAGTCTATGGAAGCTTTTAAAAACTTATTTAGTTATATATATTAAAATGTTATTAAAAACATTCTAATATTTTAATGTGCTTTTCCCTGCTAATAAGTGAGATGCTATATGGGGTAATACCATTTTCTCAACATGATTCTACATCTGTAGCAACTGATATCTCTACAGAATGAGAAAGCTACAGCTTAAAAGACCTGGTAACAGGAACTGATTACATACTTTGCAGTTACTGGTACAAACCAAGTATATGCAAAGTGGGGTATAGGTGAACTGCTCTCTAGAAAACCCCAGAGGCCTCTGAGGACAATAAGGGAAGTTCAAAGGTAGAATTTTATGTAAGAAACATCTCAAATAAAATTAGAAGCTTCTAATTGTAAATAAAAGATGTGCCACCATGATTTTGAATTTAGGGTTGGAGTCTGTTGTATTGGTTCATCCTAAAGATTTTTGCCTCAATCTATCCTCAAAATTGTGCAGTGAGATTTTCTGCAGCCTGCTCTGAAGGAGGTGTTTTCTTTTGCTGCAGTTCAATGTTCTCCATTACAAAAGTTCTAAAGAATAAATGTGGAAATCTTCCCCCCTCTACCCCCTCTAAATCACAGAGGGGATTTTTGGTTTTGTTTTTTGTTTGGCAAAAGCCTTACCATGTTATTAAAATAGAGAGCAAAGCGATGTGTTTAGTACAGAAGTCTCAATATTGGCAACTTTAAGATAATCAGCATATTGTTCATATCTTCCCCCTGAAATAACCTCTGGAAGACTTAATGAGGACTCACTTCTTGGTCCTGGTAGTGCTTACCTCATTTTTGGTAGCATTCTCTCATCCTATTCAAAAACCAGATTAACTCTATTCAGAAAATAATAAGCCATTAATTTTGCTGTCAACAGCAATGCAGGTAATTGTTAGTTTTATGCCTCCTTCACAGAACCATATGATTAAAATTTGTCTGCAAAAGATTCATGCAAAACAAATGTGGATGAGATATAAGTAATTTTGGGCTGACAAAGTTTTCTGAGGAATTGATCTAAACCATTACTTCATATTGAATTTAATGATTATGAGGTGATTGACTGACTTGAATAACTTAGTAAATCCTCTCCCTGATGACACTGAGTTAGTTATCACTTGCCTTTCACAAATTGCAAGTTCCTTCATCCTTAGTCCTCTATATCCAGGATTGAAGTGAATTTTTACAACTCCTCTCCCACGGCTTTAAAAAAAACAAAAACCTTAAAATATTGATAATGCTGAGGGTTCTTCAGTGCTAAAATATCTTGTCTTTTCTTCTTGCCTTACACCTTTAGAGCTTGTCCTTACATTACAGAGACAAAATATCATTCTATCTCCATCAACTCTGTCCTGTTACTTCCCAGGTAGCCTCACCATCATGGGGCTCTATCCTCAGTCGGAAGTTCTGGGCACTGGCCCATCTTTCACAGAAGACACCTGCCAAGAATAGTGCTAAACAGTGGGGGTGGGACGGGGAGTGGTGGTGGTGGTAGGTGTGTGCATGCACAACTCCTCAGGATCAGCCTATCAGTTGTTTAGTAAAACTTAATTTGAGGTAAGATTTAGCTTGTTCAGAAGAGAGAGAACAGTGAATATCCACACTACACATCTGAAATATATATTCAATATGTCAAAAGATTAAACATACATTCTAATGCATCCTAGAACAGAAATTATCGGTTCTTTACTTCAGGTTCTTTCTGGCATTTATAGTAATTGCAATAACAGATATGATAAGTTTATTCCCAGATGTGGATTCATTAAAAATTAATAGGGAGGGAGGGAGGAAGGAAGGAAGGGCGGAAGGAAGGAAGGGCGGAAGGAAGGGCGGA
>VZUI01085365.1:0-23393 GCA_013401135.1 Cettia cetti
GAGGGAGCTGGGCAGGGGCTGGAGGATCCTGAGGGAGCTGGGCAGGGGCTGGAGGATCCTGAGGGAGCTGGGCAGGGGCTGGAGGATCCTGAGGGAGCTGGGCAGGGGCTCAGCCCGGAGCAAAGGAGGCTCAGGGGGAATTTCTGGCTCTGCACAAGTCCCTGACAGGAGGGGCAGCCGGGGGGATTTGGGGTCTCGTGGCAGGAACAGGGACAGGAGCAGAGGGAACGGCCTCAGGCTGTGCCAGGGGAGGCTCGGGGGAGCAGCAGCAGGAATTCCCTCATGGAAGGGGTTGTTAAACAGTGGAATTGCCCGGGAAGGAGGAGCTGCCATCCCTGGAGGTGCCCAGGGAAGGCCTGGATGTGGTGCTTGGTGCTTAGGCCTGGTGACAAGCTGGGGACGTGAGGGGTGACAGGGGAATAACAGCACTCCTGAGGGGAAAACCTCACACCCATCCCCTTTAACCTCAACTAAAGTGTCCTTTTAGGTGAAATACTGAATTAATCTTTTGCAGAGCTGGACGAGGCCTCCCCTGACAAAGCAGCAGTGCCTGAGGACACGGGGCAGTACCAGCGCTGAGGGAGGGCCCAGCTCTGCACAAGCAATAAACCCAGCCCCAATTAAGCATTACTCCTAAGGGTGATTTCACATTTAATGAACTGAATCATGCCAAGTTCTCTGCAAGCAAAAGCACAGTAAGGTGGGGTAAGGCAGAATCGAAGAAATCAAGCCCAAAACGTCGAGCTGAGCTGGGGTTGTGCCAAAAAATCCTGGGAGTGCCAGCCTGACCCTGGGACTAAAAGCAGGGATGTTTGCACAGCAATTCCTCCTGCAAATGAACTTTTTTTTTACCTGCTCAGGACAGAGGGTGGGAAGGAAAAGCTGCTCTCTGCTCCTCCTCCAAGACTGAATGTCTCCTGGCTTGGTCACTACATTGGATAGATTTTTTTTTTTTTAATTATTATTTCTGGTCTGTGGAGCACAGGAACCCCTCGAATTTCCAGCACGATCCTGGGTTTTAATTAATTTTTGTGCAGCAGAGCCTCGAGTCAGTGTCACCTCCCTTGATCCACCCAAAGGGGGGACAGTTCCAGTGGCAGAGCCCCTCCAGGTGCACACAGGCAGCAGGGCCTGTCTCTATTTGCACTTTTAATTCCTGTATATTCCACACTCTAAACAGTGTCTTACTCAGCATGCTCAGGCCTCTTAAATGATTTTAAATAATCATTTGCTTTATTTTTTTTATTATTTTTTTGGTGGGGGGTGCTTTTCTCTTATTTTTTTAAGTCAGGAATGAGCTGTGCTGGTTCGTTTTGCTTTAAGTCACTCCTCAAGCTGCTCCAGCTACAGTGTCTTTTTAAGTTCAGTTTTATTCCCAGCTTCCAAGCTGGAAGAGAGATTTTTTTTTAATTTTTTTTTTTAAATTTTGTTTTCTTTTGGGGAGCCAGGCTCCAGCTGCTTCACCTGTGCAACCTCCTCATGCAGGTGCCTTGTGTAAGGTACTCCCACAGCCCTCGCATGGCCTGTCCCAGGCAGCAGGAAAGGACTGGATTTTTCAGGAATGTCCAAGGCTCCATCCAGCTCCTCCTGCCAGGAGCTGTGGATGCAACTCCTCGCTTGAACTGCTGTATGTGATGTACATATGTACGTGTGTATATAAAGCAGTGTTTAATTAAAGGTGATTGATTGCTAATTGCTCGTGCACTGGACTCACTACCAACACCTTTGTTTTGCAGTTAAAAAAAAAAAAAAAAGTTTAGGGTATTTTTTCAGGTTTTTAGATTTTTTTTTTTTTTAAATTAAAGTGGTTTTGGTATTTGAAGAATTGTGGAATGGTTTGGGATGGAAGGACTTTAAATCCCATCCTGCTATGGGCAGGGACACCTCCCACTGTCCCAGGTTTCTCCAGCCTGGCCTTGGACACTTCCAGGGATGGGGCAGCCACGGATTCTCTGGGAAATTTCCATTTTTCCAAGCAACAGCTCTTCCCTGCCATAAAACATCTCTGCAAACTCCCGTAGAAAAGAGCCTGGAGTTGTTGAACTGCCTTTTTCCTCCCTCAGGGTGAGTTTGGATGGGGTCAATGCAGCTGAATTCTGGGTTTAGCTCATCCCTGGACTTCAGGGACCCTCTCCTGCCTCAAACCCCACAGTTGGATCTCCTCTGTGATCCTACAAGGAAACCAAACCTAATTCCCGACCAGGCTGGAGTACCCTGGGACAGGGGAGGTGTCCCTGCCCAGGGAATGGGAAGGGTTTGAAGATCCTGCCATCCCAAACCCTTCTGGGATTGGATTCCAACCCTAGCCGAGATGGGGGCTGTAATTCTTCTCCAGCTCCACAGGATGCCACTGTTCCTCTCTTGGACTGGAATAAATCACTGGGAATAAAACACCACGGGCTGCAAAACCCATTTACAGAAACAAAACAAAACAAAAACAAAAAATCCCTCAATCTGTGGAGAAGGGTTTGAAGATCCTGCCATCCCAAACCCTTCTGGGATTGGATTCCAACCCTAGCAGAGATGGGGGCTGTAATTCTTCTCCAGCTCCACAGGATGCCACTGTTCCTCTCCTGGACCGGAATAAAACAACCATGAGCTGCAAAACCCATTTACAGAAAAAAAAAAAAAAAAAAAAAAAAAAAAAAAAAAAAAAAAAATCCCTCAATCTGTCCTTCCCCGAGCCCCTCCCACCATGAGAACATCTCCGGGCCCTGCTCGGAGGAAATGAGCACCAAACAATTCCAGGAGGGAGCGGATTTGGGAAGAAATCTCCTCGCTTTGTGTCACAGCAGGCCTGGCAGCTTTGACATCAGCTCTCATTCTGGCCTGGCTCTTCTGAATTTAAAAAATCCACCATCACGTTTCTTGGGCTTGATAATTCCAATATCCATTTTGGCTACTTAGAGAAAAAAAAAATCCTATTTTAAGGAAATTTTAACTAGAATAGCACCTGATTTAGCAAAAAAACCCTTTAAAATACAATTTAACCTCAAGGTCTGATGAACTCCCTCCTTTATCATATCCCCTGCAGCTGTAACTTTCTATTTTCTCTACTGAAAGAAAAAAAAACCAAACCCAGTCAAATGAGCAGAAACTTTGTTAAAAATATTTATTTAAAAAAATACAATTGTTTTGCATGTCTGGTTGCACATAACTATTAACATATGATTGACTTGAATAATTTGCTACAATGCTTTTTTTTAAAGCCAGCTTGCATTATACAAAGCAAAATCCCTCTGTCAGTTCTTACATAAAATAGTTTTCTTTAACTATTCCCACCCCATTATTTTTTTAAAAAAAGATTGCGATACATTGATTTTTATTTCATTTTTTTTTTTCCTTTTTTGCACAAAAAAATCGAAGCAATAGAAAAAAGTCACCTGATTTCTCAGGAAAGACCTTCATGACGTTTGAATAACAATTCCCAAAGAGCCACTGCCAAAGCAGCATTTGTCACTTTGAAGTGTCAGGACAGTGCAAAGGAAGTTTTGCATCTTAAAATCTTTACCTCTCAATTGTATTCAAACCTGAAATGTGCTCAAACAACTCCATCCCTGCCCTAATCCAGTTGCTCAGACTTTGAATTTTCAGGATGGATTTACACGCTGAAGGTCTTCCTAAATGTTATCTCCGAAGGTTAAATAAAAGCAAAATTTAGTAACACTGAACAATTACTGAAAACTTTGGCTATTTATGTACTTGCATTACATACCAGCATTTTTTTTTTAAACACAATGGCATTAAGATACTCTAATAAGGTATTTAAAAATAAAAAGTTAGACTGAGAAGCAATTCTGTCCCAGGCAGGGTCACCCAGCTGGAACAAGGGGTGACTTTTACAATTGTCTTGTCCAGAAAAGTCTCCAGTGTAGGAAGTTTTAGACACTCACTACAACATAACTTCGCCTCTTGAATTTGTACTATATATATATATATATTTATAGAGAAAAGAAAAATGCAACTCTGTTCTGGAAAGAGCCACTGGAAATGTTCCCCCTCTGCTGCTTTTGAGGGGAGTTTTCCCCACTGATTGTTCTGAAAAATCCCAGCAAGGTAAAAGTGGGAAGGTAAAACTCCAGCCCAGAGCTCCAGAGGGAGGGAATCTGCTCCCAGCTCCCAAAAAACTGCCAAGAACCCAGCTGAGCCTGAAAATTCCAGCGAGGAATCCACCCTGAAATCACCTTCCCAAAACAGATGTGCACTCCAGGAACAGACAGGACAACACTGGCACACGGCAGCACAGCTGGATGGGGAGCTGGAGTGGCTAAAAACTGAATTAAATTGATTTCAATCCCTCCAAGACACAAAAAACCTGCCCAGCCCAGGGGATTTGGAGCAGCTGCTGCTGGATGTGTGCTGATTGCCAGGATTGTGGCCTCCCAGAACTCCTGCTGGTGAAGGATTCACCCCCAGATTAATTCCAGCTGCCCCAATCTCCTTTAGGGAACACAACTGCTGTGCTTCCCTAGAATTTTTCCCTTTTTTTTTTTCCCAGCTTTAGTATTCCAAATCAACTTCTCAGCTCTAAAAACAGAGGGGAATAAGCATTAAATGTGCTACTGTACCCATCACAAAGCACTGTGACGTACATAAGGCCATCTGGTAACACTGCAACAGGCTACAAAACAAGTTGGAAAAGGGAATTTTAGGATCTTTTTCAAAGCTACAAAGAATAAATCTCAACCCTGTTCACAGAGAATGAAACGTTTCAAAAGTATATTTTATATAGAAAAAACTCTGTGCAACTGAACAACAGCAGAACAAACAACAACACCAACAAGGAAAAAAAAAAAGAAGTCAACACAATTCTAGGAAGCAGTTTCAAAGCTTGGAGGGGTTAGGACATGCTAGGGAAAAAATAATAATATAAAAACCTCCAAAATACATCCCAAGGAGCTCAGAGCAAAGCCAGGGATTGGAATATTGGAACCCCCCCACCCCAGCACACAGCACACTCCAGGAACCATGCACAGGCCACCCTCAGAGCCCTCCTGTGTTCAAAAAAACACAGAAAAATAACCCCAAAGGAAAGAAAAAATTAAAAAAAAAATCAAAATAAACAACGACAGCTTCCAGTTATTGATACAGCACTGCTGAAAGGGGCTCTGGAATCAGCTCCAGCCTCTCCTGTCTCCCCAGATCCCTGTTCTCCAAAGGGTCAGGATTTTCCTGTTCCACCCCTGCTTTGAGATGAAAACCTCCTGCAACACCACCTCAGCAGAGAAAGCTTTTAAATCAAGCCCAAACTTGTGTTCCATGCACACAAAACTACTCCAAAACACATTTAAGACACTTTTTTTGTTGTTTTGTTTCAGGAGATGTGGCATCCAACCTTTGGCAACTCACGAGTCCACGCTGGGGCAGGATTGATTTGAGTGCTAAAAGAGAAGGAGAAGCCCCCAAAAAACCTCCCAAGGGAGTGCAAAATATTTCAAAGTGGCGACTGCACAGTGCAGAATCTGCTCAGGGGGAGGATGGGGATATTTCTATGGATTTTTGGGAACACATCCTGCCAGGCATGACCCACGTGTGCTCCAGGCAGAGCTGTTCCAGCCATGCTTAAACACGGAAGAACCTAAAAAAAATTCCAAATTTTCAGCTCTGAGTGTGCTTCTCATCAGAGCCTGGAAGAGCTCCACAAGCAAAATCTGCTGCTTTCGTTGGGAGGGGGAAACAAAATTCAATTCTTGCCAGTTTTAGGGTGGTTTTGTTCCAAAATAATTTATAGGAAGCAGACATTTTGCTGTCCCAACAGGGAAATCTTGGAATATCCAGGGAGAAACAGGGCCCTGCCCACCTGTGGTCAGGCAGAAAAACAATCTGCAGGGAACACTTTCTCCTCATTCCTGCTTGTTCCTGGCATAAAAGAGGGAATAAAATCCCCCAGTTGGGGATCCATTGACACCAAAGCCAGAATTTCACCTTTCTGCTGGAGAAGGCTCTGAGTCCATCAGGGAATCATGACAGGATTGGGCAGCACTGCCCTCCTGGCTCCTCTGTTTTGCCCTCCTGACTAAAATCAGGCTCTGGAGGAAGATTTGGTTTCATTTCTAAGGATTTCTCTCTGTCCAGAGCCACCTCTCCCCTCCCCAGTGGAATTCCGTGCCCAAAAAATACCTCAGGAATGAACAGGACAACACTGGCACACGGCAGCACAGCTGGATGGGGAGCTGGAGTGGCTAAAAATTGATTTAAATCGATTTCAATCCCTCCAAGACACAAAAAACCTGCCCAGCCCAGGGGATTTGGAGCAGCTGCTGCTGGCTGTGTGCTGATTGCCAGGATCTTGGCCTCCCAGGATTCCTGCTGGTGAAGGATTCACCCCCACATTAATTCCACATCTCCTGATCTCCTTTAAGGGACATGACCCTTGTGCTTCCCTAGAATTTTTCCCTTTTTTCCCCAGCTTTATTATTCCAAATCAACTTCTCAGCTCTAAACCCAGAGGGGAATAAGCATTCCTCAAGGCAACGGGACACCCTGGAGAGCTGCACTAAACTGTCCCTGCACTTTATCCCAAAATCTTCCCCTGCCAGCTCTGATTCCAGCAGCTCCAGCCTGTCCCACTCCCCTGGACCTGCTCACACTCAAAGCAGCCCACTGCTAATTGCTGCTTAATTAACTCCTCTCGTTAGGCAGCACAAGCCTCATCAAACATCCTGGAGAGCTCCTGAGTGAATGCTCACAGATTTTGGGCTCTTCTGCCACGTGGGAGACCCTCAGGGGCTGCTTGCAACACCCCACTCTGTGATTTTAAGACAAAACAACCCCACCTCACCACCCCAGAGGCCAAAAAGTCTCTTTTTTTCCCCCATTTCTACTCTTCCAGATCCAGATTCTATTCCTGACACAGAGCTGAGGAAGGAAGCACATGGAAATGGTCACCCAAAACTCAAAAGTTTTTCAATACCTGTGGATTTTAACAGCATTCCCTGACCCACTGCTGAGGCTGATTCCCAGAGCTGAAAATGCCAAGAGAGCCTCTTGATACAACACTGAGATGGACTGGAAAGAAATCTGCCTTAAAAATGGGAGAG
The DNA here is from genome assembly GCA_013401135.1 of Cettia cetti. NCBI lineage: Eukaryota > Metazoa > Chordata > Aves > Passeriformes > Sylviidae > Cettia > Cettia cetti. Next base: position 7,041 of record VZUI01085365.1, read on the forward strand.
GTTAAACTGCAGAGCACGTCAAAAACCGCCCCAAAACAGGAGCAGAAAAGGGAAACTACAAGATAAATGAACAAAGCATGGGAGACAAGAGAGGGGCAGAGCTGCAGGTTCTGATCTCAGCTCCAGGAGGGGATCAGGGCCCCTCACCCCCATCCCAGCTGGAATCCCCAGGGGATGCAGCTCCCTGGGCTGGGGGAAGCTGGAGAAGGGAGATCTGCACCTTTATTAGCTTCCCTGCTCTTCAAATGAACATCAGAAACCCCAAACAATCTATTTGTGACATAGCTGAGGTTTGAAAATGCATCAGAGGGAGAAATTATCCCAACCAAAGCCTTTCTGTTCTCACACACCACTCCAACACCCCAAAGATTGCACAGTACTGAAGCCTTGGGATGCTCCAAATGACAACAAGGAATTGTCCAACTCCAGGAATTTCATCCCTTCCTGACCTATCACAAAACAGAGCTTGAATGTGCCAAGATCAGAGCACAGGAATTGCATCCCCTGCTGAGGACAGGTCTGAAACAAAGCTCTACACCTAAAGCTGCTGCTGAAAAACCCCAAACTTCCTCCATCACCCTCTTTTTACCAGGACCACCTTCCCAGGAAAGACAAAAAACCAATGGTTCCATAACCATGGGCTGTTTTTCTGCTTCCAGGGGCTGCTCCTGCCAGGAATCCTGAAAATCCAGGACCCCAAAGAGAGCCAAGCACCAGCAGCTCCCCAGAGAAAATAAAAAATTCCCAGAAGCAAGACAGGAGTTCAGCTTCCACGCTGCCTAACCCCAGTGCCCTGGGCTCCATGGAAGGTGTGCCCACCAGCAGGGAGGCTATTCCCACCTCCACAAGCTGGGGAGGATGCTGGCTTCTTGTTTTGTCTTCCACCAAACTCTTTTGTTCTGTGCCAAATGCTCTGACCTTCCAGGGAGCCCAGGAATGAACTGATCAAAAATCACCAAGCATTCCACAAAACCAAGGCTACTCCAGCAACAGCAACCTAAGAAAAAGAAGTTTCTGTAATGCTGCGTTATTTTTATTCTTTTTTTTTTTTTTTTTTAAATCACCACGGTACAGAACTAAAACAAAATCTACTCTAACCCCACCTGCCCTATGCTAAATTACAAACAAGTTGTGAGGAGCTGCAAAAACGGCTCCTGAAGTGACCTAAAGAACCAGCAGTTCACAGAACTGAGCCCCCAGGGAGGCTCTGTCAGGAATGTGACCCCAGGAAAAGCTGGCACTTCCCTGTCAGTGAATGTGGCTGATGAGGCAGCACATGTACAAGGAAATATTCCCTTAAGTGACCTGAAAATTGCAGTGGAGAAAAGGCAGCAAAAGCTGCTCCTCTCCCACCTCCTCTCCCTTTCCCAGCTGAGCTCACCATCCTGTGTGGACTCAGATTTTTATTGTTTTTTTTTTTTTTCCCTCAAGAAGCCAAAGCAATCCCATTCCCACTCTGCCTGCTGGATTTCACCTGGTGGAACCCAGCCCACCCAGGCTGCATCTCCACAGCAGCTCCCAGAGGAAAACTTGGAGCTCTGTGGCAGAGCAATCTTGGGAAGCTTCTTGAAGAGGAGCAGAAGCCCAGAAATTGCATTTTTTTGGGCCTGACCCTCTGCCCAAAGCGATAAAAGCTCAAAAAGAATTAAGTGCACAAATTTTCAACAGCTAAACTTGGCTTTTTCTCCACAGGGGAACAAAGGGGGAAGGGAAGCAATTAAATTGCAAGTTTTTAGTGCTCATTCATGAATTTTCAATTCGAATCCCAGCCTGCAAATATCTCTCTCTCTCAAAAGTCCACGTGTTTGGTAGGCATAAAATTGGCCAACCTGAACCAACCAAAGTGCTGCTATTTATACATAGCTATAGAAATTTCCCAGAGCAGGCTCCAAACATGCAGACCAAAAAAAAAAAAAAAAAAAAAATCCAGATGCCTGCTCTTCAGGATCACCTGCAGCTTCGCTTCTGCATTTCAAAAATAAAAATAAAATTTTATAGAAAAAAAAAAAAAAGAAAAAATGTCAATATTGCACATTTTAAGAGCTGCTGGCACAGGAATTTCCTCCTGCATCTGCTGATGTCTAAATGTGAAGCATTTTTTGCCTCTGACAGGAGCCAACAGGAAGACAGGTCACTCCATGAGCTCACTCCCTGCTTCTCCACCTGAAAAAGGAATATTGTTTTTCTCCCACTTTTCCCCTGGGCAGGTGAACAATGCCCAAAAAAAGCGACTCTCTTCCACCCACCTGTCCCAGGTGTCACGTCAGGAACACACAAAAGTGGTTTTTCTGTATCACAGAAAGGGAACATCACTGCAGGAAAAGAAAAGTCTTGGGTGTTGTGGCGTTAAAGGGAATTCCAAGCCTGCAAAAGTGGCAAAAGGAAAAAACTCTGGAAAAGCTCGAGTTCACCATTTATCCATGGAATAGGTGCAGTATTTACAGCAAACACTGTCAGCTCCTCGTGCTGCACAGGGAAAAATCTTCCTCTGCTCATGGCAGCTCTGAGGATGCTGAAGGAAAAGAGTTGTCTCCATCTGTTTTCTGGGAATATTTTATGGAGAAGATCCCCTGACATCTTCAACTCAACACCCAGAAGTTGCTGCCTGACATCAGATGCCCAAATTGGAAGGACACAGAGCCACAGGGGCTGAGAGAGGAGAATCTCCCGTTGTTTTCACCCCTCAGTTTTCTTAAAAGGCCTCCTGAGGTGTAAAAATCCACCTGCAAATCCCACCCCATTTCCAGCTCTGGAAAACAATCCTGCATCATTAATCCAGGACACCAACGAGGTGAAAGCAGATTTTCCACGAGGCTGAACCCCATGAAGCCTGGTTTGGGGTCAGTGCTCCCTCCAAAAACAAAAAAGCAACAGCTCCACTGGAAAACTTGGGAGAAGAGCTGGCAAAAGAGGAGCTTTTCCACGTGGGGAAAAGCAGGAAGCTTTTCCAGAACTGTAGGGAAAGAGCAGCAACATTAATGCTGGGATGTTGCTGTTCTCATCCCGCTGGGGTCTGGGATTTTGGGTCAGGCAGCAACCTCCCCACAAAACCCAGGGAAAATCCCCCAAAACCCCAGGGAAAATCCCCCCAAAACCCCAGGGAAAATCCCCCCATCCCCTGCTCATCCAGCAGGGAGGTCCCAGGCTCTGCAAGAGGTCTCTGGCACAAGAAATGTTTGGACTCCAGCATTCAAACTCTGTTAGAAGTGAAAGGAGCTCATCCCACCGTTCATGGAGAGGGAAGCATCCAAAATCCAGCCCCACCTCTGCTCCCAGGGGCTGTTGGGCCACGCCACCCAATTCCACAGAATTGTCCTGGACACAAAATAAATCCTTGGAATAAATCCTTGAAAAAATTTCTCCCTGCAAAAAAAAACAAACAAGAGAAGACAAGGCCAGCAGGAAAGCCCTGTCTGCTTTTGTTGCTGCACAAGTCCTGGTGCCCCCGGGGCAGAGCTGAGAGCACACACCCCATTCCCAAGCATTTCCTGGAATGCCAGCTTCCATCAGGATTCAGGGTTCTCCTTGCTGAGCACAGGAAGCAGAAGAACAGAGGGGTTTGTTTGTTTTTTCCAAGAGTCACAGAGAAAAGCCTCCTCTGGTGCTGTTTGCTGCAGTCAGTGCAGACTCAGTTGCTGCAACACCACCCAAAATTCCTTTTGGACACGGGGGGGAAAAAAAATCTTCCAAACCGAGGAGGAGAAGAGACTGGAGCTGCAGCTCCTATTAAGGCGTTTGCATATACATTCCCAACCTGGGTTCTTCCAAAAAAAGGGGGAATTTTTTGCAAAAAAAAGGCAATTTTTTTTTTTAATCGGGAATGGCAACAACTACGACTGTTGAGAATCTCTGTGGAATTACAAACTGCTCGTTTTTAAAAAAAAGGTGGTTCAAGAGAAGTGTCCTATCTTTGCCTTGCTTGCCACTGTGTCCTTTTCCAGGAATTCCATGTGCTATGTCTTCTGGAGATCCGGGGAAAAGGGGCCGGGGGTGGAGGGTCCATCCAGTCCAGACAGAGTAAATGGGCCATGACTGTTCAGCACTGATGGAAACTGAGAGATAAAACAAGAATCATCAAAAAAAACCCCACTTTAATCACTGTTCCATCCATATCTGTGCACAAAGGAAGGGAAAAAATACAACAACGAAACAAAACAAAGCAAAACCACCCCAGACTTCAAAGAATCCTCTTGGCTTATCACTTTTAATTTATTTTTTTTAATGCCAAGCGGTGTCACAGTGACCCCTGAGCTGAGCACTGCCCCATATCCTCATTAAAATCTGACTTTAATCCAGGTTGTGGGGAAAACATTACCTAAGGGGTCTAAATTACCCCTAAATTACCCCTGAGGGGTCTAAATTACCCCTCAGTTAATGATCAGCTCTTTCCAGGGTGAAATATCCAGTGTCATTTCAGCCCTCTTTGTTTTATTCCCTGTCCTCATGGTACAGATGAGGAACTTCCTTCCTCTCCATGGAGATGATAGATCCCAACCCAGAAGATTTAATTAAACTCTTTAATTCCAATGAAATAAAAATTAATTAAATTGGTTCAATTCTAGCCTTTGCCTCAGCAAAGTCAGGCAGCAAATGTGGTAATTCCAGAGCCAGAGTGGCAATTCCAATGCCAGAATGGAAGTGTGAGAATTACAACTAAAGGAGGGTTTTAAAAAAATTAATTAAATTAATGAATTAAATTAATAATTAATTTAATTAAATATAATGGAGGTTCTTTTAATATAGTAAAGAAAACCTTGGGCACTTCCAGGGATGGGGCAGCCACAGCTTCTCTGGGCAACTGTGCCAGGGCCTCCCCACCCTCACAAGAGTGAATTTTATGGATTTCTTCCATAAAAATCATCAAAAACTGTGCCCCACATCATCACAGAGATCAAAGACACACTCTTTCTCCTCATTAGTTCTCAGATTAATTAATATTTTTCAGTGGGAATGATTGGAACAATCAAGAGAGTGGAAAATCTCAGAATTCAGGAAAGTCGCAACCAAAAAAAAGTTACAGGGAGGAAATGTTTACAGGAAGAACAGAGCTAATAAAGAAAAATAATCTCTCTCTAAAGCAGTTTTTGTTGCAGTTAATTTCCAACATCCCTGAAACACCAACATTTACAACATCCTGAAACAAAACCGGGTGAAAACTAAAATTAACTTTCTCAAAAAGCTACCCCAGGGGGTAGGAAACAACAACTCCTATTTTATTTCCACTGCAAACATTTGGGACAGCTGATCCCTGCTGGGGAAGGGACTGGAAATCCCTGGAGGGGGAACAAAAAAAAAAAAGCCAGGGACTCACCTGGAAGAGGGTGTTAGCACCTTGCAACCTGGCAGGGCTGAGAGGAGCCACCGGGCTCAGGGTGCTCCAGAAGTGGATGCTGGAGAGCAGAGGGCTGGGAGTCAGCAGGATGGGAGTCTGAAAAGGCAGAAAAAAAACAGCTGTGAGAGCCTTTCCCGTGGAATTCCAGCCTTTCCCGAGGAATTCCAGCCACAACAACCCCTCAGGAACTCCCCTCCTTCCTCCTGCTCCTCCTCCTCCCTGCCAGCCCCATCCGGTTCTCCCTCCCTCCCCTCGCTGAGCAATCCAACCCTCTTTTTTTGTTGGTTTTTTTTCTTCCCAAATCCTGCTGGAAGCCCCAGCAGAACAGCTCCTCCTCCCATCCAGCACCTGCATTCTGGAAAAGCAGGATTCTGGATTTAAAAAGGAAAAATCGCTGGGCACACACCCGGCTCCTGGGGCCACCGACAATGCCAGCATCAACAAAAGGAATTTCCATCCAGCTCCTGAATATTCCAGCCAAGCACTTCCCAGGGTGCCAAAAGAACAACTCCACTTGGATTTTGTTTTTTTCTTTTTCCCTGTCTTCAGCCATTTCAGTTTTCAACCAGCAGCTTCCCCATGGTTTCACTCTAATTCCAATTTATTGCAGGGGAGAGATTACACAGATACAGAATGATTTAACAGCCCTGCTGGATTCTGTTCTCTTCCAAGTTTTCCATGAGACATGAAAGCTTTCCTTTCCCACACAAAGATAACAACCAAATTAAGCAGCTGCTCTTATTGCTGCTTGCTCACAAGACTTTGGCTTTAACTAAATGCTGCTAACTGAGTAAAAAAAGCTGACACCTCTGTGGGTCTCTGTTTTTGAAGGATTTAGGGGCAGGGTTTAGGAACAATTCAGTATCTCCCTGGCAAGGTTTACAAAGATCCTGCTGGAGCTGGTTTGTGTTTTGCCTCCACATGCCAGCCCTGTGTGCACCTTTGCACACCTTGGCACACTTTGGGGTGAATTAACACCAACTGTGAATCAAACTTGTGTTTGATTAAAAAAAACAACAACACAACCAGGGAGTGACATCCTGAGTTTCAAATCTCTGCACACAATGAACTATTCACTTTCCACTTACTGTTTTCAAGCATAACATCATTACTATTGTTAGTTAAAAAAAAAAAAGAAAAAAAAAAAAAGAAAGAAACCAGGAAAGGAATTTGGTCACCTGAGAGAAAAGTGCTGGAGTAAGAGAAGCAGTTGGGAGGGAAGGACTCAGGATGCCCAGAGGACTCGGATCGCTGCCTGTGATGACCAGAGTGGGAGCCAGCTCCAGCCCTTTGGGTTTTTTCGATCTGGAGAGGTGATTGGCAAATTCCTTCTCCAGCACAGCTGAATCCTGCTGCTCTTTGGGCTCTGGGGATTGGTGCTGGAGGCTCTGGGCCTGCTCCAGCTGCTGGGAAGCCACGGATTCGATGTCCGTGTCAATGTCCAGGTCGGGGTTGGAGCTCAGGGGCGGCGAGGGCGGCGTGGGGGGCACCTGCAGGGTGGGAGAGACGGAGGACATGGGGGGCGTGGGGGTGAAGCTGGTGCTCAAGTTTGGCAAAGGTGCTGGAGGAGCTTCGGGGACGGTCAGCTTGGGCAGGACGAGCGTCTCCAGGCTCTGCAGGGTCTCCTCGGAGCCCAGGGGAAGCGAGGAGGACACGGTGGGGGTGGCAGAAGCCGTGGAAGTGACAGCCACGGCCGAGGTGGTGGAGACCAGGGGGGCAGAGGGAGGCTTCTTGGAGGGCATGGTGACAAACTTGATGACAGAAGGGGTGGGGTCCTGAGGTTTCTTCTCTGTCAGCTTCTCGGCCGGGTTCTCGATCTTGATGGACCTGAAGAGTTTCACGCTGGAGGAGTTGAGGGAGTTGAGGGTGAAGGAGGAGTACAGGCCTGAGTGGATGTAGTCGTTGCGGCTGGAGGATTTAGCACAGGACTGGGATTTCTCCTTCCCACAGTTCTCCACGTCCTTGGGGGCGCTGGGCACCTCCCCAAAGCCGGGCATTTCGGGGTCCCCCTCGATCCGTCCCACCACCAGCGGATCCATGTTCAGGATCTCGGGGTACGACACGAATTTGTACACAAACTTCTTCCCATTCACCTTCTTTATGATATTCTAGGGGGAAGAAGACAAAAAGTATATTTAGGCCTCTCTTCAGATTAATTTTCTTCCTACAAACACTGCCTAAAATAGACAGAGGAATTAAAGTCTGTAATCTTTCAGCCAAAAAAAAAGAAAAGAATGTTGCTTTTTTTCCTGTTTTAAAAACACCCTGCGTGTTCCAGCTCTGCTCCTGGAGCTGGCAGACAAAACACTGCAACAGGTGAGCTTAACCTGACATTAAACATACTAAAAACAGCCTAAAAACTGCCAGGAAATCCTGCTGAACACCTTCAGTTAAACAAAAAATGCCCATTACTCTCATCAAGGATCACTGAGCTGGGGACATTACAGGTAATTTAACAGAAGATCTTGCTAAAGGGTTTCTTCAGGACTGCAGAATTGAGAGCTTGTACTTCAAATCAAAGCACCTTTATTCTTAATAAGATGATAATAAAGGAAAATAAGCAGCTGAACTCGTCAGCAGAACGCAGGCTAATCAGTTATTTCAATACCACAGAACAGCATCTGTCAAACTTGTTTTGCTCCTCAGCGAAATGCCACACACACTTTGGATTTGGGATTATCCTTATTTATCATTCCCTGATTGTTGCTGAGATCTCTCAGTACCCGGGCAGATTTGTGCCACCCAGTAATGAAACACCAGCAACCTCCCACCTGCTCCAGGCTGAGGCTCCTCAGAAACTGGGGGTTATTTTTATCTGCTCCACTCACACAGGAGCAGTCGTGGGATGAAGGGAAACAAAGGTGAGACTCGAAGATGCTGGATAAACAAAAGCTTCTTACTCTGCTGGGCTGAAAACAGTGGTCAAACTGAAGGTGAAATTCTGAATGCAAAGAGAAAATAAAAATTCTTTGGGCTGAAAAATGTTTGGTTTGAGAGAAATAAATATAAAGAGAAAGCTGCAAAAAGATCTGAAAGTGGTGCAATATTCGCACTCTCCATCATCATCCTCTCCCAGTGCTTTACCTGGATTTTAACCCTTGCAAGGGTGTGCATTTTTGGAAAGGGAATTAAGATCCAAAGGCAGATTTATATTAGCAAAGACACCAATGCAACACTTTGCACAAAGCCCCCAGAAAACCTCCCAAAACAACCAGCGAGGAGGAAACAGCACAACGACAAACGAAATTAAAAACCAAACCAACACCTTTAAACAAAGCAGCCCAACTTCCTTCAAGCTGGCAGAGACACAGCTGAGCCACCCCTCCCCTGGAGGAGGGAAGGCAGGAGGAAACAAAGCTCCTTAGCTGAGAGGGATCAGGATTGGAGCAGGATTTCCACCCTACCTTCACGTAGTAGTAGCGCAGCGCCCGGCTGAGTTTATCATAGTTCATGCTGGGCTTGTTCTTGCGGATCCCCCAGAGCCTGGCCACCTCCTCTGCCTGCAGCAGCTTGAATTCCCCGTCGTTGGAGGTCCAGCAGATGATATTCTTGTTCTGGGGCTCTTGGAGCAGCTGGAGGAGGAACTGCCACAGGGTGATGGCACTGTCCATAGCAGAGAGCTGCAATTCACAAAGGCAGGTTAAGCCCGGAGCATTTCCCTCCACTCTCCCTACAAGGGGGGGAAAAATGGAGCAGGGATTGTTATTTCCAAAGCCAGCAAGAGTAAAAAATTATTAGTCACCAGTCGTGAAAGATGTTCCCTGCAGAACTGAGGGGCTGAGTGCCAACTCTGGCGTCTCCTCCCACATGTCAGTACTTTTCACATGGGTTATATTTAGCCTCATTTAACTAAATCAGGTCACTTTGGGTAAGTTGCAGTGAGTCACTACCCCCAAAAAAAATGTTTCCAAGTTGTTCCATGTTCACCCACTCCGGCTTGTGCTGCTTTGTGAGAAACAGCTCAGGTACACCCAGGTAGGGATCAATCCACCCCCTCACCTCCTCCTTTCCATACCTGCTCCCACCTCGGAGGGAGCACAGCACAGAGAGGAACTGCAAAGCTACAGGAAGATGCCAGAGCAAAAACAACTCAATTTTCCCTCAGTTTCCATTCCTGCCTCTTTGCCAGCAGCCCTATCAATCACCCCAATCTCTCCTTCAAATCTTTCCTTTCCAGGTGTCACCCTTTTTTTTTTAATGAGAGTAAACACAAAACTAAGTTAAAATTATTCCAAACGCTGCCTTTGCTCGGCTCTTAATTCCTTCTGTGTCTTATCCACATCAGTGATTTAGGCTGGGACTTTCTAGGACTGAAATCTGCCAGTTGATTCCTGCTCTAAAGCTGATGCATAAATTCATCAAGGACAGCCCAGGCAGAGAAATAACATTTTACCTTGACCATATCTGACTACATCAAACTATTTCCACAAATACTTTTAAGCAGAACACTCATCATTCTGGATAAGACACAGTGTGAATTAAACCAGACAAAACGTTAATTCAGCAGCTCCTATAGATTCTCTTAGTCCAGAACTGTTTAATGAATGCAGCCTAAACTTCTTCCTGTGAAATAAAAACAGAGAAAAAACGCTCTGGGATAGTGAATAACACTAAAAATGTCTGGATATACGTAACCACTGTATTTTTCCCCCTGAGTGAAGTGGGTCCAGGGGTTCCATCTGGGTGAATTTGATATTCAAAGGCAATTCCCAAGCTCCAAAGCAAAGGCACCAAGCCCAGCCTCAGGCAGCAGGAGCCAGGCTGGTGTTGCTTGAAGTCCCTGTGTACACAGGGCTCAGCCTGAGATCCAGCCGGGCCTGCCAGCTCATCTTTGCTCCCAAAGCTTTTTATTCCAATCTCATTAGTGCCCAGCACTTATCCAGCCCTATATAAGGAAGGAAACTGTGTCCAGAGGAGAGGCTGAGCACTCAGGGAGCCCTGGGACAGGATTAGAGCTGACAGTTCACACAGGGCTCTGGGGGAAACGAGGTGCCCTAGGGCAGGTACCTTTTTGGGCACAGCCCCTGGCATTTGTGCCCTTCTGCAGAATCCCTGCCTCGTGGCACACGGGCTGCTGTGACATTGATGCAGCCAGGTAAATTGCTGCAATTACATGGAACAATCTCCAAGTGAAGGACACCCACACCCCCTCGTTAGGCTGGCCCGAGGTGCTTTCCCTGTTAATTACTGCACACGTACAACTCCCTGCTTGCCCAAATTAATTGCTCGGCGCTCGAAGAAACTGGAGGCTGTGCTTCCAGTCTCTTCCCACACTGCTCTGTGCTGTGCCAGCTGATCCATACAGGATTTAGGGACCAGGCAAACACCTTAAAACCCCTCCAGGACCGCCTGGTGCTGCCATTTATCCCCAACACGCCAGATTTGGGGCCTCGTTATCCACAGGGATGATGCAGCCACACGTGGTGGCGTGGAGAGCACGAGGACTTGGTTCTGCCACCCAGCAGAGCTGTCAGGAGCAGTGAGATGTGCTAAGAGAGAGCAGGGAAACGAAGCTGAGTGATTATTCCCACGCTGCGTTTATCTCCAGCACTCTGGGAGCACTGCAGCAAACGGAGCTGACTGATGCAACGTGGAAATCAGATTAGCAACAGGATCTCACAGTGGCAAAGGCTTTTCTTTTTCTTTCTTTTCCACCCCTCCTGCTAAAAATCCACACAGCTCTCACCCCAGAATTGAAGTGGTGTTATTTCATGAGGCTGCTTCCCTTTAGGAAGTCCCACCTTGCTGTTAATTCCAAGCTGACCCAAGGCAAGCGTTGCTGCCCAGGTCACAGCTGGTCTGGAATCCAGCTGGAGATGCACAGAGCAGCACAAAGTTCTGTAAAACAGCACACACAGAGTGGCCAAAATGATGGAAAATACTAGATATTAAAAAACAAATTCTAGATATTAAAAAAGAAACAGAAAAAAACACCTGTCCTAGAGATGAGCTATGTCGTTCTGAGGAGAGTTTACCAAAGTTAAGGAGTTCACACTGCTCAAATCCTGCAGTTTTCCAGCTGGAAGGATCCTCAGCCAGGGGCAGAGTTACAGACTGTTCTGGAGTGTAATTTTGATCAAATTCCTCCTGATGTTTCTGGCATTTGCAGCTTCAGACGTGTCACGATTCTGTCCATCACTCGGAGGACACACAGCACATCCCCAGCTTGGAAATGTCTTGTCTAAGAAACATTAAAAGGCTGGAGAGGCCTCACTGATTCCCTGGCTGTCACAGAAGAGGAGCAGAGAGGACTCTGCAATTGTTCATGGATGGGTTTTACTGTGTAAAACAGAGTAAATATTCCTCTTTATTAAATATTCACCTCCAGGGAATGATGGTGATCCCACAGTGCAAGCTCATGGAAACCTCAAAGAAATGGGGAATATGGAGTTTTCCTGGAGATTACATCCAAAGAGAAGGCCAGAAAACAACCTGGGTCAAAGCAATGGGATCACAGGTGTATTTTACCCTTCAGAGTCCAGAAGTGAGTTGTTACCTGGGAAAATCCAATGTGTATTAGGAGACAATGCTCTGTCTCATTTAACTCTAATCTGATTTAACTTTAGTACAAAACCTGCTCTGGTACAGCAGAAGAATACATAAAATCCCCCTTGTTTTTCCAGGAAAAAGCAGAATATTAAGAAACATCACACAAGGTGTAAAATTAAAACCAGCACAGGTGAGCTGAGCACTTCTCTCTGTCTGAGCACCACCAAACGTGGGGAAAAGGAAAAAGCTTCTCCAGCAGCCAGGGCAGGAGCAGCTGCTGCCCCTCCTGAGCCTTTCCCTCAGCACCATCAGGGATGGGAAGTGGCTCTGGAACCCCCTGTCCCACTCCTATCCTACATGACTGAGGGTGAAACGTTCCCTCAGTTTGTAAACAGCATTTCAGCTTTTCAAATCTCCTCAAAAGGCCCCACTCTCCTCCTCTCACAGCTCTCCACCGGCACAAAAACCCTCCTAAGCCCAGCTGCTTTTCCTGCAGCATGAACACGCCAATAATTACAAACACACCACTGCAAAACATCCCTTTGTGAAGGTTCTTCTCCCTCCTAAGAGAAAGGAAAAGGCCTCACTGGGAAAGGGAATGAGGCAGAGAAGCAACAGCCTTTCTTTCCCCTGCTGCACCATGTGAGCAGGAGGAAAAAATAGTTGCTAGAGGCAGAGGGCAGCTCTGCTTTGTAAGGAGGGAGCTAAAATAGAGCACTATTATTGTCTTGAGATCTTCTCCGACGCCTACGGGTGACCCTGGAGTTCAGCAGGAGCTGCCAGGGCCTGGCTGCACAGTGAACCTGAGCCCCCTGCTGCAGCTGGGCTCTGCAAAGCCTTCAGTTCGTCTGGAAAAGGCAGGATTTGGGATTTCTCCCTTCTCCAGACTGGTCTCTTCTCTAGGATTCTTCTCTGGGGGATCCATGGGATTACAGGGCCTGGAGGCTTGGCTTTTCCTGGGAATGTGAGGCTGTAATCAGGGCTTGTACAGAGGAGTTTAGGAAGTGGCACAATCGCCCCCGTGGGCAGCCTGTGGCACAATAAATCCAAATATTCACCCTCTGTGCTCCAAAAGGATCCCTCTGCACGCCCTGGGAAGGGAGTAAAGGCAGGATTTGGGGGGTTAGGCCTGTCCTAACCCCCTCCTCCGAGGTCTTCTGGCAGATTTCCTGTGCTTTGACTCAACACCAAATAATCTCCAATAATCTTTCACCTCCGTTTGTTGTAGCAGCCTCTGGTAAAGCATCTGCAGCCTGATGACTTCTGCAGATGGGCTGAATAAAAAGCCTTGTCAGGCCCCCACACAGGAACAAAGGCCCAGAAGAAAGGAAGGATGTCACAGCCACACTGCAAAACCATCCCCAGCAGGGCTGAGGCGGCAGGGTGACAGCTGTGCCACTGTCACAAGGAGGGGACAGCCCCAAAAAGGGGCCTGGGAAGCAGAGAAAACTCAGGGAGACACTGAAACAGCTTCTAGCCCCAAAATAAAAACTGAAATAAAGGAATCAACAGGTCATGGTGCAGGTGAACAAATCAAGGTTTCAATTGCAGGAAATTCCAGGAGAGCAGAGCTCGCTGTGACTGCAGCACACGAGCTCTGAGCTGCTCAGCCTTCACTTCCCAAAGCCATTCCCAGGGATTTTTAGCACTTTGGGAAGGCCACGGTGTGTGAGCAGGAGGAATTCTGCAGACAAAACCTCCTGCTCTGTTGTGCAACACTGCTGTGGACACAAGGCCTCGGTGGCTGTTCCAGGAAAACAAACAGAGCTGGGTGAAGGAGACTTTTGGAGGTCACGGGCCCAAGTCCACGCTGGAAACCTCAAAATCTGAGCAGGATTTCCCCTCCTCTCTGTCCAATTAAAGAAATGAATTAATAAATGGCTGCCCCATCCCTTTTGTTGTAGTGGCAAGTGTGACACAGCTGATGAAGGATCCAATTAAGTGGTTATCAAAATAAAACCAAGCAACAGTTTCATCAGCAATAGCCCATTCCTAATAAACTTTTCCTAAAAGCTTCTCCAGCTCCCGGGGCTCTGATTCACCTGAACCACTACTTTCAGGATTTTATCAATTTTAATTAATTTTAGAATGAGCCTACTGTAAAAAAAAACCCCAAAAAATCCACAAACCTACTGTTGAAAAGCCAATGTGGTGGGAAGCACAGCAGGGAATTGAGTCCTTTTCCAGAGCACACAAAGGTGAAATGACACCTAAAAGCCTCTTACATGTGTAAAATAAAGGAATTAAACCAGGAATTCAAACCAAAGACGCAGAATTCTACACCTCCCTTAAAAAAATTCCAAATCCTGGCAGCTTTCCAGGTAGTAATCAAATTATATCCTCTTTAATAACTACCTAAAATTGGAGAAAAATAAGGAAAAAAGCTCCCCAAACTCCAAGAAATTCTTGTTTTCCCCATGGCTCTGGCATTCCCTGCACCACTGTTCCCAATCCAGGCAGGAAAATCAGATTGTTGTGAAGGAGAAGCCGTGGTTATCAAGGCAGGAAGTTCCTTGGAAGGAAATACTGAAGGATGTCCTCATGATAAGCGCTGCTCCAGAGTTTTCATTGCCTAATCCCACTCCAAGCCTCTCTTTTTTTTTTTTTTTTTTTTTAACTCAAAACAAATGTTGCAATAAATTTTGTCTCCCTGGCTCAAAAATTAAGCCACTTGAGATGAAATTAAGGTGTTTTAGCAAATATTTAGGGGGTTAGGAACTAACTTCTAACTCCTGAAAAAGAAGTATTTCTTTTTCTTTGTATTTTCCAGTTTTCCCTCAGTGTTTTCTGGCCTTCCCTGCCTTTCTGAATTAGCCAAGATCAGGAACAAACCATGAAGGACAACAATGACATCAGGATTTCCATGGGACTCACGGCTGCAGGCTCAGGTCAGCAGCAGATGAGCCAAGCAGCTTTTTGGGGATATTTTAATCCTGACACAGGGACAAAGGGGCCCCCTTTTGTTATCAAATACGATTTTGACTAGCACACCTGACTTTTAATGTTGAACCTGAGGGAAAACAAGGGGAAAAGGGGATTTTAAAGCCCACTTCGTGTAATTCCTGCAGCTGCTTCAATCACTCTGCTCCTCCATCCCAACACTGATTATGGACAGACCTAATTTCCCTGATTTCCCACCCTTGGATGAGCATTATCCCTTTCCTACCTCTCTTTTTTTTTTTTTTTTTAATTTAGGATACCAGAGCCCAGGGAAGGTTTAGGACACACAGAGGGGATGGGAAACTCCCAAACCAAAAGACCTTTGATCAGTTTGTAACCCTGCTGGGATTGTTCCCGAGTAAGCCATAAAAACTCTGATTTCCTGGAAGCTCTTAAGGAGATTACACTCGCTTCCTCCTCATCTGGGCAGTGTTTACCAACAGCAGATTAAATTGGCTTGCACGGGCACAATCCCTCTGCTGGAAGGAAAAGCATCCCCAGCTCAGAGCAGGAATAACCCTCAGAGCACAGGTTTAAAATTCTTTCTATTCACGCCGACTGGATGGTGAAAAGGAAATCTGATTTAAGCTGGAAAAGCTCCCCTCGAACGATGTTTATGGTACACTCAGCCCCGTTGCCATGGCGATGGAACAACTATTCCCTGCAAACAGGAGCGGAGACCCTAAAAATAAACAGCCCGACCGAAATCACGCACCGGCACCGCGTTCGGTGGGGATGGGATGAGCGGGGAGAAATCCTAAAAAACCACTGGAGCCTCCAAAGCAAAGCCCTGCCTTTCTCAGGAGCTGCTCCTTCAAAATCGGCGCAGCTCTGGGTGTTGTCCAGCCCTGATTTTTGGGGATGGAGAGGAAGGGAGGGTGCTGGAGGTGGCACACAGGTAGGGGATGCGTGTGTGTGTACGAGTGAACACCAAATAAAAAGCAGGATTTGCAGGATTTGCATACTTTCCCCTCCGCCTCCCCTATTGATGTGGGCAGGAATCCACCCAGTTCAGACAGGGGAGTGCGGGAGGATGAAAAAAAGAAAAAAAATAATAGTGGTGGAGTGAAGAATTAATAAAAAAACCCCAGCAGCCATTGGATGCAACCAGCCCGCGGAGCCAAATAACCAAACCCTGGATCCAAACAACTGCCGGGCTCAACCAGCAAAGCCCTGCACCCAAAAATCCCCTGGATCTCACCAACCAATTCCTGGATCCAAAGATCCCCTGCATCCCACCAAGGAACCCCTGGATCCAAACAATTTCTGCACCCAAAAATCTCCTGGATCCCACCAAGCAAGCCCTGGGTCCGAACAATCCTTGGACCCAAAACCCGCCAGGATTCCACCAAGCAATCCCTGGATCCAAACAACTGCTAGACCCAAACAACCAAATCCTGGACCCATCAAATCTCCTGGATCCCACCAAGCAATCCCCGGATCCAAACAACTGCTAGACCCAAACAACCAAATCCTGGACCCATCAAATCTCCTGGATCCCACCAAGCAATCCCCGGATCCAAACAACTGCTAGACCCAAACAACCAAATCCTGGACCCATCAAATCTCCTGGATCCCACCAAGCAATCCCC
>VZUI01085371.1:0-19148 GCA_013401135.1 Cettia cetti
GTTCCCGACCCTGATGCCACAAGGACCTTGGCAAGGCACAGAAGCAAGGTAATAGATAAAAAATAATAAACAACCTTGAAAACCTGAACCGACTGATTCCGATGTCTTCTTCAAGCTCAGGGCTTGGGAAAAGAACTCTCTGTCTAAAATCTCGGAGTCTGCCAGCAGCAGAACCAACATGTTGCTAGTGAACACATTCCAACTCTGTCATGGGCTCTTGTGAAGGCTTAAGGCAGAACATGCATTATATACCACCAAGACCTGACTCCACAGAGTAGGGGTTCCCTCCATAGCTCCCTCCTTCTAATCTCCCTTTGTGGTCAGGCTTGCTGTGGAAATGTCTTTTTAAGAAGAGAATACCACTATTATATCTCTGTGAGTCACCAGATACAGCTTGGCTCTTCTTTGGCACGAAGACCTTGAGAAAACAGAGCAACCAAATGTCCTTATGTGAAGCAGCAGATGTCTTCCAAAAGAATGGAATGGGATGGAGCACAGGACAAGGAAATTCAAAATAACAAGGTTACACGTTCCTTGAAGTCCTGCACGTTTTCTGTGAACTCATGTTCTAAAGCTAAGAAAAAGCCCCAGTTAGCAATGTTTCCCCTGTCATTTCCACAAAACCACATCTACCAGTTTACTTGGCAATTACTCACCAATTTTCTCTTAAATTCAAGATCAGATATAAAGAGTAGAATGATTTTTTACAGCATTGCATGAAAAATGGTAAAAAATTTAATTAATAGATTTTTCTCTTTAGGGTCTGTCATAGACCTTTTCCACATGCAAAACATGCCATAAAAAACAGTGCTTGTTCACAGTGAGATTGTTGGGTAAAACACAATAACAGAACTGTGTCTACTCTACATGAAAATAACTTCTAAATACAGTAGTCACTACCAAGCACTGATTTTTGTAGCAATCACCACGGAAAAGAGTCCAGTGGGATTACAACATTCAAGCTAGGAATTACTTTGAATTGTAGCATTACAGTTTAGCAGTACTTTAAAAGGGCCCCGGTTACTTTTGCAGCTGGACAAAAACTAAACGGTTCAAGGCAAAGAAGGAGAAAGAAAAGGCAGGGCAGACCAACAAATAAGATCTAGATTTAATTGCAATCACAGTTTTGAGGATGAAAACCTGTAGGCAAGTGTAGATTTGTCACTGTCAAGGAACTGTGTGAAAATAACAATTAAAACTGATGGGAGCAGTGGAGGAGCTAATCCCACAGCAATAAACACAGCCTTGGAAACCTCCCTCCCATACTAAGGACAAGAACTGGATAAACACTGCAGAGCTAATAGGAAGCAGCAGATGAAAGCACTTGTCAGAGCTGGCTATGAGTGAGTCTGACCTATTCAAATTACCCAGAAAGTCCAAAGGCCATGTGAAATTCCTGGGAGACAAGACTGCTGTAGAAAATGCAATCAGTCAAATACACTCAGGTGCACACATATGCCAGACAAAATATCCCAGCCCATTAGAAAACCTGCTAAAGTTACATCACAAATACTTAGTTCTTGCTTGCGAAATTCTCCTTTCTCATTGACAAACATGACATGAGTACTTATTTTTCCTTGAATGTTTTTCTTGGCTTTGAAACCTGGATAGCAAAAGGTATCACTAAAATAAGATGAAGATTCAGTATGTGGTGTCTCATCCTGCTCTTAGGATACTCTGTGGCTGAGACAAAAGTGAACGCGTGCAGAGTGACAGAGGAACAATGCTGTCTTCTTCATGCCCCAGGGAAAAATAGTCTTGTTCCAATGGTGGTGAATTGCATCCCAGAGTAAGAATGCTGGAATGTCACTAACTTGGAGAAAAACAACTGGACCAGGAGCTTGGTTACCAGACCAGGCTTGGGTGGCTCTTCTCTGCCTCTTGTTTTTGTTTACTTTCACCTTGAATCTAGAAGTTTTGCATTGATGTTTTTTTCAGGTGCTGTGTGCCACTGTGACTCCAGGTGTCTGAGACTATGAGATGCTCCTAGAATATAAATCATGATAAAGATATTTATTTACACTGAAGAAGAAAACTGCCAAGACAGAGCTGAACCTGCTTGAAAAATAAGACAAATTGAAACCCATAGAAACTGGGTGTTTATATCCTATGGCATGGATTAATTATTAGATTCCTCTTACAAGGAAAAAGCAACCATCTGAGACTCCAAGGAGATTTCCTTTTGCAGAAACTAGCAGAAAGAGACTGTTTCAGACTGAAATCTGCATGAATTATAAATGCAAAATATATGAGGGTATCAAATTTTTAAAGCTATCAAAATGCTCAAGGGGATGCTTCCACATCTAGAGAAATGTTCTCTCATCTTTATGTTACATGCTGGAAGATGGGACTTGTACAAAAGAATAAGCATAAAATTTAGATCTGTAATCAATAACCTTCAAGACTTTTTAGAAAAAGAGAGACAGTAAAAACTGTTTCTGACAAAACTTGGGTAATACTGGATTTTAATCACATGCTTATTGTGCATTTCAATGTGCTGCATGTTAAGAAATGACAGTGCTATTTTAAATTGATAAGGAAACCAGAATAGAATCACACAGCTTAGCTGCATCAGAGCAATGAGAGAATCTTAACTTAATGAGCTATAGAATATGGGGTGAGAAAACAGAAATAGAAAATCTCTTGCATTTCTATGATGCAGAGAGAGCAACTTACTGAAATTTTCCTCTTACTAATCAATTTGTATTTAATTTTTGTGTCAAATATAATTTGGGGGGGTATTATAATTTATAAATTTATACATATAGTATTAAGGTAAATTACATAAAACTGAAACCATCTTCAAACTTTGTAAACCTTGGATAAATTTCCTTTTACAGCTTTTCTAAGTGTGGCTTATGATGTTAACAGATTCCATGGAGGAGTTCAGTAGAAGAGTAGTTTTCCATGTCATTGTGCATTAACTGAATTAAAAACATAAATAAGTTTACAGGGGTTAAGAATGCTATTAATCCCTGTTGCTGCTCAGTGCCTGCTCTAATCTTCTTATCAATTAATTGTTCATTGCTTTTCAGACCTGCCTCTCTGCAGAACAAAATCGGTGGAGTATTGATACTGATCTTACATCCCTTGCCTTGTCTGTACAGCTCTGAACTCCTGCTTCAACAGCTGCTGTCTTCAGGTCTGCTATGTACTCTTTTTGAATCCCTATTCAGTCCTTCTTCCTCATGGATAAAGCCTGATGCCTTACTAAAAATCCAGTTTCTGTCATTTTCTGTTCTCTCCCTCCTCCAGTCCTGGTTTGCACGGGATTTAACACTGCTTTGTGTTCATGCTAGGCTGAGTAGTGGGGACTGTGCCAATTCTGTGTCAAACAGTACCTGTACTCAGTTCTCATTCCACAACAGAAGGAAGAAGAGGAAGTTCTTGAAAGCAAACTAGGATGGACTGTCAAATTCTGATCAGCATCATTACCAAGCTAATCTCACCTATTTGAGACAACTTGCTGAGGATACAATTAATCACTATACTCATAGCATGTGAAAAATAATTCCAGTTGAGGATTTATTTACTTTCTAGAATGAGTGGGTTTCAGCAGTGGCAGTCCCACAAAAATGCAGGTACTCTCAGAGCAACAGTTTTAAATTGAAGTTTAAAGGGTGTTGTTTCAGCACAAATGAGCTCTAAGCTATCTTTGGAGGGGCTTTTTTTCTACTTGTACTTATCAAGAAAATGGTTAGCAAAAGCTGACATCATTTAATTGGGTGAAAGTAACTTTGTATCATTCAGGAAAGACATTAGTTTAATCTGCCTTTTTTTCTTTCTTAATTAAATTTGTCACAGTGATATATTTGCACTATTAAATCTTCTTGAATCTGCAAGAAGATTTTAAAAACAATGTATTTTTAGAATGACTCATTTTCAATCAATCAACTGAATGGGCCTGCCAGGAGAAAGCAGGCTATGAAAGGCACAGAAGGGACAGTGTTCTCCCAGAAGAGAATATATATATTTTTATGAAATGCATACCATGTTAATCCTCCAACTCGGCTATAGTAAGGCAAAAGTTAAAGCTGAAAAGTAACTTAAAGTGTCTTAAGACCATCAAAGGGAAGGATATTTTCATTGTCTGATAAAGGTTGGGGTTTTTTTTAAACCTACATAATTCTTTGCTTTTCAGGTCTTTCATCCAAAATGGGAAAGATAATCCAGATATTCTCTGAAATTAGTCATTTTTCTTGTGGAAATTGAAGATCAGTGCATAGTGGTTTTCTGTTAACTTGTTTCCCATAGACTTCATGTAAAAAACTGATCTGGCTATTGCTTTGTGAAAAGGATTTTTTTACCTTGGATTTCCTTGTTCTGCTTTCTACCCTTAACCAAAAGAATTTTGCTCTATCGTACTTTCACTGACACCTTATTTCTTGCTTACAGATATGAAGAAAGAGTAAAAATCCACCATTTTACAGTAGTGTTTAGCTTAATTTCTTGTTTTACACTTTTTGTCTGGGGGGTAGCACTGAGATTTTGAATGAAAGCTTAACAGATTTTTCAGACTAGGTAATCAAGGAAAAAGTTTCAGCATTTCTTAGATACCTTTGAAAATTACAGCCTTGAAATGCTATTCAGAATGGGCTTTACTGCCTCCAGGTATTTTTATTGATGGTAATATGAAGTTGCCATTTCATATTAGTGCTTTCTTTATAATTTGCATTTGTCTGTGGCCTTTATAGGTAAAGTGAAACAATGAATAATATGTTTCTGTCAAAATGAATGCATTTTCATTGAAGACATAAAGTGTTCAATGCATCAGTGAGGAGAGTAGAAAATTCAGCTTTGAGCCTTTTGTTGTCAGCTGAATTAAAACCTCAATTGTAGAATTCCTTGATTCTTTTCCTTTTTGAGTCTTTTTCAACGGTTCATTTTATGATAGCCATCACAATAACTACAATGCCATGTTGTCTATGAATTGCTTCTCTTCCTGCTGATGTGGATGCTTGCATTCCTGTAAGACTGGAAGTTTCTTAGAAGAGACAGATGTTTTTACCCATCAGTATCTTAAGGAGTACAACTTCAAACAGGCAGGCTGTAAGAAGGTTGTGACCAAAATCTGGCTGTATTGCACAGCAACTGAAGGTGAGTTCCCTTCCTGGGTTTCTCCTCATAGCACCTCCAGAGACTAGAGAAAAAAATACGCTCACATAGTCCCTAGGCCGGCTCTCTGGGCAGAATATTATCTATGTGGATGGTAAAATAAAAATACTTGTGGTTATGTAATGCAGATCTAGACAAAGTGAAGGGTTCTTGTGATGTGTCCTGAAAATCAAGGTATTTCTTGTGATTTTGATTAGCTTTGCCTGGTTCCTTCAGACAAAATTTTCGAAGTACATGTTCTTATAGTGCAGCTGCTGACCAAGGATTATCTTGGATTCAGGCCACAGAGAATAATGCTGTGGTCTGGATTACAGAGCATGGACCCTCCTACCTGGCAGCTGTGGAAAAAGCCTTAGTTTAGCATAGACTGCTGACTAGGCCTGCTTCTTCAGGCAGATGAAGTTACTTCATGGTCCTTCTGTTGCCATTCTTTATTTCCATTCATTAATTTGGTATCCTTTTGACTAACAAGGATGAATAACATCACAACCAAAAGTGAAGAGTGCAAGGTTTTGTACATGGTTTTAATAGTGGTACAGAGAAGGCAGATTCATCACTACATAGGAAATAAAATTGCAAAAATAGTTTTAAAATAACAGCTTTTATAAAAATTGTTTCTTAAAAAGCACTTGTGTAAAATTGATTGCTTAGTTGATCTTGTAGAGAACAGAATTCTTTGACCCTTACAGCATTACGTGAAGAGGCAGTGAAGTGTAAGTCTATACTCAGTAGTGAGGTCATTTTTGACATTACTATCCTTGTGGCTTACTCTGATCTTTCAGTACAGGGAGGCACAGCTGCAGCAGAAGGCTGATCACTTCCTTGAGCAAATACTAACTGCTTTGTTCCCTGGAAACCATAAGTTGGAGTCTCTGATAACTAAGCTTTTACAGGCTTTAGGACCTTAACCACTTTCATGACAGGCTGGGAAATCTGACCTTTTTCTGTTTGTAATACTGTTGTTTCCAAGCGTATGTACACGTCAGTCTGTCACTACCCACTAAGGCTGTGACAATAGTCTTAAGTGGTTTTTGTTCTTCTAATCCAAGTACTTTCTTCAGTTTCAACTCCTGGTCTGGAACAGCTCAGGTAGGAGACTTTTGAGAGTACTCATCAGGATCCATAAATTTCTTAAAATTAATGTACAAAAAATCCAAACCTGCTACATCAAAATTTTATTAAACACAAACAAACGTTTTGGGAGCATAGCTGAAGAATCTGCTGCTGCCAGGTGTTCCTGCTAGGTTCCCTAATGAATTACAATCACAGAATTTCACAGGAGAAAGTTCTCAAATATGTTGTCTCAGAGGGTGTGTACCAACCTTTATAGGGAACCAAATGAATTAATCACATTATCTCACACTAAAAGACTCCATCAGATATTTATCCTTGTAAATCCCAGTTGTACTGGTTAATAAATTATCTTAGGCACGCTGCTGTGCTCAACAGGGCCATTGCAGCCCAAGTGGGACATCTGCTCCCCAATTCAAGGTTATGATACATCTACATTGCTTCAGTTCATGCTTATTGCCAACAGTACCTTCTGCGCAAAGCAGATCTGTGAGCAAGGAGAGGTGGTTTCGAGAAAAAAAAGAAATCCTTCACTCCTGGGTAGCCTGTTCTCATTTTCCAATTCCATCATGGAAGAAGATGGGCTTGGTGAGCTCATGTTGAGTGACATTACTCTAGACACTCATTTTCATGCAGGCAAGAAGAAGCAGTGGACAATTATCCTGATTCCTGCATATGATGCCAGTGGACTTTACAAACCTGAAACGTCAAAGGCACTATGTCTTTTCTCAAGACATGAGGCATGGTAGAATGCCTTCCTAAGTGAAGCTTGAACTTGGGGGAAAGAGAAGTCAACTTGTAGCAAAGGCATACTGATCTAAGTACCTTTCAGGTCCCCTTCAGCTGCTGTCTATGAAGATGGAGCAAGTCAAAGAACTAACACAAGGAGCTGCAGGTGCCTGGAGGTTATTTTCTGAACTCTCCTGTGGTGTTTCTTCAGCAGAACTCATTCGACTGAAATAAACTGCAACCTGCACTCTTCCAAGAATTCAGATGGAGGACTGTTGAGTGCATGCATTATTGTTTGGTTTAACACCATAGGTTGTTTGGTTAACTCAATAAAATAAACACCAGGGAAGGTCCTTTCACTTTAGCAGATTTATCCCAGAGCCTTCAGCGTCTTTGGAATGCTCTGGACTCATCAAAAATGTTCACTTTGTTATGAAAAAATATTCTGGATTTTAGAGTAAGTAGAAAGAATCCTATCAGAGGCAGTGAGAATTCTTCCACAATACTTTTTATTCCCTTCTGAGTTTTCAGACAAGATGAAAAAATGTGAAAAGGGGATGTGCTTGTTGCAGTTTTTCAGTAGCAGCATCAAAAGCATTCTTGTTCTCTTGGTAAATATTTCAACTTTATTTTGGTAAATATTTCATGCCATTTGGGGGTTTACTGTGTCCTCTTTAGTGAGGAAACTTGCCAGTCAAAAGTTTCTTTTTCCTGTAAATTTGAGCAAAATTAAATTCCCCTCTGGAAACTGACAGTGAAAGAAAATGCTAATTTCATCAAGACATTATACAAATACTTACAAATACAAACCTAATAATTAATTCTTTACTGTTGAGAAGAGCACAGGTTTTTTTGTTTTGTTTTGTTTTTTTTTTCTTTAAGGCAGCTCTATTAACAGGGAGCTAAGAGCAAACACCGAAACCAAAATAGAAATTACTCTCAGAACATCTGCTAATTGTACAGAGGCCAGGACCTGCTTTCTCCCCTTTGAGAGAAGGAGAGAAATGAGACAAAGGAAAATAAGATGTAGTTTTTCTAGAGATTTCTTTCAGTACACAGTACAACAACTGGTACAGTGTTCCACAGAAAACCTGACAGACACACTTGACCAGCCTGCTCCATGTTCCTTTTCATTTACCCGCTTCTAGGAAATTAGATGCTGCTTGCGCAGACATGATTATAACAGCAGTTATTTCCTGCTGTTTCCAGCAACATCTAGCCTCAAATGGGTGATTTATGGCTGTCTAATTGGCACAATTGTTAGCAGTATTTATCACTATCAGATAGCAAGTCTCAACTGCACAGTCAATATATCCCAGCCTCTTTATAAAACTTGCACTATGCATTGTTCCTGGATAAAAGGTATGTGAACTCTTCTCTCTTGAACCAATTCTTTTTGTCAGGAAAGCAGTCTTGTTTTCTATGTCTTGATGTGATTATACTTAACACAATGTCTGGTTGACCTTTCATTTTCACAGCTCTGTACCTTCAAAAGACATGAAAATCCTGGTGATTTATGCTGTTAACAGAAACACAGTGTTCAAAAGACACAGTTACATGAATGGCATTTAGTTTTAATAGTATGGAAAAGAAGAAGAAGAAATCAATCTCACTATTTTTTGTTACTCCTGGTCAGGAATTTTTTGACTGCATGTTTCTTCCCCTAGCAAAGGCATAAAAATTTTCTGAAGTTGTTAACAGAAAATATTTACCACAAATAAAAACCTGTTTTTCATTCAGAAGCAATTTTCATTAGGAAATATAACCACTTCTGCTGCAAAACTGAATTCCTAAAATGTTTGAAGCTTTCAAATTCTTCCATCTCAAAAATGTGTATGTTTAATCCCATTTCATCAGAAATCTGTGATGCCATTTTTTTCTGCGTTAGTCGAAGTGCAACATGAGTTAGAGATAGTTTAATTACCTTCTTTTTCATATCTTCCTAAAGATATCCCTAAACTTTCTTTTAACTTTATATATTTATGAATGCATTCCATTAGTGCTAAAAAAATGAACAGCTATAAAATTAATGAAGTTTATGCCCAGGTCAACACATTCTGTAGCAAATACTGATTCTTCTACCCTGTCCTCTTCAGAATTTGGTATTTCAAGATATTCCTCAGCTCTTTATCCCTGCAAATGCCTTAATCTCTGTCCAAAGCTGTCCCTAGAATCCTGCCACTTTGCCTTCTTTCATAAAAAACTGCAGCATTGCGTTCTCTACTTACTGTTCATTATTAGCACTGCCTACTACACGAGTGCTCTGATGTGCCTTGCCAGTGCTAAGCATAAATAGCCTGGTATAATCTGGGCTCTGTCCCAAACTATGTAAGCCTGTTTGTTGTGGAAGGTCATACACAAGCAGGGAGCACTGGATGTCTGCATGTGTTGGTATAATGCTCTCAGCCAGAGATGTGCAAACTTCCCTTTATACATGAACGCTGGGTCCACATTCGCTTGCAGAAGCAAACAGTGTAGAACTGTGGGACTATTTTCCTTCCATTAATTCTTCTTCCTTTTATGACCAAAGGTGTCTGGGTTTTCGATGTGTTGAGCCTGACAAACAAAGAAATGAGTTTAATACTCTCTTTGATTGTGCAATCTTTTGATATTAAAGTCAAACTTCAAAGAAACTGCATACCTTAAAAAAATGTTTCAAATCTTATATGTACCCTTTCCCTTGACTTTTTTTTTTCTTTTCTAAACAATGATATTTCTTAATTAATCATGAAGTTTTTATTCCTTGGAAACTGCACTTTCCTTACAGTAGGACTTTTTGTTCACCAGTTATAAACAGAACACCTCACATCCAGTTTTATGCTAAAGATGGTATGGTTGTCCCACATGGATCTAATCTGCAAAGCAAGACTCTCTGTAACTCCAAAATTTACTTCTCAATTTCCTCCCTTCCTGTTGAAGCATACTTGGTAAATCTGTCCTCAGGGAACCTGGAATGAAGCTTGTTCAAAGATGTTATGAAGAAATACAATAAAGGGGCACATTTCCAGAATAACCTCTTCTTTCTTCTATTATGATATTGTCAGCAAGAACAGTTCTTCCTTCTTGACACATTCCCATCCAGTTACTTTGGAGTGAATAGGACTGAATGAATTCTTGGCAAAAACCAACGGCTTGATTGAAGAAAAGGAGGAGAATCAGAACAAAAAAAAAAAAGAAGAAGAAAGGGAAAACTACAAAGCCTTCAGGGCTGCAGACTGGAAGAGGAGGAGAATCCTATAGGCAGCAAACATGAAAAGAAAATTTTCCTTAGTCTTGCTTCATCTGCCCTTGGTTTCACCCTGCAAAACAGCAGAAAAATTAAAACTTCCTAGAGACAAAGTCAAGACCAGAGACTCAGGTTCCTTTGTGTTTTGTTTTTTTTTTTTTCTGACAGAAGACAGGGAAAAGAGTGCCTATTGGTTGAGCAGGAAGAGTCAGAATTTACAGGTTATAATTTTTCATTGTACTCTCCAGACTAAAACCAAATAATCTGGAACTTGATGAAAACAGAGGCATCAGCTATCAGTGATGAGACATGCTGAAGAAAAAAATGAAAAGCCCCAGGACTGCAGACTGCCTATTCCAATGGAGAAAAATTCTAGGAGAGGAGACATGAAAACTGAGGAAAAGCTGAATAGGTTAGATTCATAGAATCATAGAATGTTAAGAGTTGGAAGGGGCCTTAAAGATCATCTAGTCCCAACCCCTGCTGCCTTGGGCAGAGAGATCTCCACTCCTATCAGGTTGCTCAAACCCCTATCAAACCTGGGCTTCAACACTGACGGGGTTGGGACCTCCACAACCTCCCTGGGCAACCTGTTCCAGTGTCTCACCATCCTCAGAGTAAAGAATTTCTTCCCAATATATAACCTACATTTCCCCTCTTTCAGTTTGTACCCATTACTGCTTGTCCTATCACTACAGTTCCTAATGCAGAGTCCCTCTCTGGCATTCCTGTAGGATCCTTCAGATATTGCAAGGTTGCTAAGTCTGCACACAACTTTCTCTTCTCCAGGACAAAGACACCCAGCTTCCTTAGTCAGTCTTTATAAGCAAGGTGCTCCAGGCCTCTTAGCAGATTCGTGGCCCTCCTCTGGTCTTGCTCCAACAGATCCATGTCTTTCTTATGCTGAGGGCACCAGAGCTGGATGCAATATTCTGGTTGGGGTCTCACAAGAAGCAAGCAGAGGGGCAGAATCCTGTCCCTCCTGTAGCTGTGTCTGGGGTTGTGCTGATCCAGGTACAGGACCTTGCACTTGGCCTTCGGGTTTGCACAGCCCCACTTCTCCAGCCTGTCCAGGCCCCTCTGGATGACATCCCTTCCCTCCAGCATGTTGACTGCCCAACAGAGCTTGGTGTTTGCCAAACTCACTGAGAGTGCCCTTGATCCTACTGTACATGTCACTGACAGAGGTGTTGAACAGTGCCCCAGTACTGACCCCTGAGGAAAACCCCTCATCACTGGTATCCACATAGAAAATTAACTGTTGACCACACACCTTTGTGTGCACCATCCAGACAGTTCTTTATCCACCAAGTGCTCCATCCTTCAAATCCATGTCTCTCCTATTTGGAGACAAGGATGTTATGTGGGACAGTGTCAAACACTTTGCATCTTGGCTCTGACTTCCTGTCTGCAATGTCCAGAACCCATTAAACAAGTACCAATTGGCTTCATATTCAACACAATGCCGGAATATGGGGACAGGGCTCTTCTAATTCAGACTTAAGAGTGTTTTTTCCAAAGAAGGCATGCTGCATATGATTAAAAATTATGGCAAAAGACATCCTATGTATAATACTGCTTCACTGAAAATAGTATTGTAGAAGAATGATCTTTGTATTAATGTAGATCAGTTACACTTATATGTAAACATTTCTTGAAGTCACTTTTGGCTTGTTTCTTGTCTACAAAAAAAATTATTTCTACAGAGAAGTAGCTTCCAAATTAAAAACACATAATATCTCCAAACCTGCTTAAACCAAATAGGCCACACAACATTAGTCAGCTAAGTATATACACATATTTGCTGTCTCTTGCCTACTCAACACACGTCTGATAACCAGAATCTTAATAAAAATCCTCAAGGAGGCCATCTGGATGAATGCCTTTATTTATTCCAAAGAAATGAAAGGGTAAGCTTACCTGCTCTTTAGACAAGCAGATGTGACCCTGCTGAGTGTAACCACATTATCTCTGTGTTCTTATTCACATCAGCAGAAGCTGGTCTGATTGAAGAAGTCTTCTCATATGCAGCCATTCCTGATCATCGCTGTGGTATATGCTGATCAGAGCCATTAGGTCAGAATTCCTAAACAGGGAAGCACATGGCACAAGAAGCTCTGACAGTCACCTTCACTAAGAAAAAAATGGTTTTCTGGTGTTTCATGAACCTCTAGCATCTGCAGACATAATGGCAGCTAGGGAATGAGCATTGTATCAAACATATCCAGTTTGATATGTGATGACAAGTCTTGCAATAAGAGCAAGTGGGAAACAGAAACTATTGTCCAGCTCAGCCTTGCAATCAATGCCAATTCTCTCATGCAGGATTTGCAAAACCATCTGTGCTGTTACTTTGTGGATGTTTTCTTTTTAAGATTGGACCAACAACAAGATTGGTCGTTTTCTTACATTAGTCTGAAAAACTGCAAATATTACTTCTACACCAATATCATAATCCTAAACTGCTTTTAGTTACTCTGATTAACAATTTATACTTGAAGTTCCACAGTCTGCAATATGCATTAGTCTGAAACATCACATTATGCCACCAAGCCATTTAAGATATTCAACTGTCTTTAGAGAGCAGCTACATATGACTATTTCTACTGAACTGACTGGAGCTGAGTCTGTGGCCTAGAAATGTGATACCAAAAGAGCAAAAACATCAGAAAAATAAGTGTACTGTCCAAATTCTCTAGGTTCTCTTATTTTCCCAACCATTTCTTGATCATATCAGCCCACAAATTAACAAGGGCAAAGTAGGTTATAAAAGCAACTCAAAGAGAATGCAAAATAGTGAGGGTATGTTCTTGTTTTATTTCTCAGAGGTCTGTTCTATCAGTCTGTTCTATCAGTCTGTTATAACCTTACCAACCACACTTAATGTTTGCCCCATCCTCACACTTTGCATTTTTGTACATCACAGCTGCATTTTTATTGGTAATCTCATCTTTAGGAGAATTTCCTTTCTACTGAGGGAAGTCTAGAGGCTCAAAAGCTATAGTACCATGATATAAACAGAGAGGAATCTGTATGAGATACATGAGAAAGCAAAGAAAAACTCTTCTTTAAGAACAACAGAATATTTGAAAGCAAAGTGCAGATCTGTTACTACATGAGAAAAAAGAGCAAACAATGGGTGATACAAACAAATATTGCACTTCTTTTTTTCTCCCACTAATCTTCACAAAACAGTCATCAGACAATATTTTAGAACAAAAAACCCACTGGCTACAGTAAGGAAAACAGCAGTATAAAAATACTGTGAAACCTGGCCAAGTTTGGAGAGAGGTGAAGGAACAGCCAAAGTAACCATAAAGATTACTATTTTTGAGACATAGTAGAGGAAATGTGAAGCCCTGTAAAAGTGCAGGGCAAACATACATCCGCTTTTGTAAAAGAGAAATCTGATCCTTTGAGAGCTCTGGGGTAACCACTCTAACTTCAGCCGCAAAACCCACAGAATTTGTGACTAAATAGAGCTCACTGTAGAGGAAAGGAAGACAAAGACAGGAAGAAGGCATTTGTCAAGGATGGAGTAGCTGGCCTCACTTGTAAGGAGTGTATCAATTTCAGTAAACCTGCACATCACTTCCTTGTTAGCACACAATGATCCCATGATTCTAGGGAGTTATCTAGGAAACCAAGACCTGGCAGCATGGTGGTCTACTTGTTTCTTAGAAGACAGTCAAAATAATTATTGAAGATTCACTGTAATTTGTGGGAAGAGATGCAAATTGGTTTTCATGAGGGTCTCTGTGAGCCTTGTGTTATTAAATTGTTTCATTAATGACTAGGAGGATGAGGAGTAAGTGCATTTACAGTGTTTGCAGATGACACAGACTGAAAGGTGTAAGCAGGAGGACTGGAAAAGAATTCAAAATAATCTCTACAAAATGATCTGGACAGATGACCTGGGGTCAACAAAACCAAATGCCACAGAGACAAGTGATATATTTTGAAGGGAAAAACCCATATATCACATATGAGAAAGGTGGCTAGTATTATGTTAGGGATTTGAAAGTGAGGCTAACTCACAAAGAACAAGATTCTGCTGCACCCTTTTTGGGATGTGTTAATAGGAATATTGTACTGACTACTCCAGGGGAGAGGAAAAGATTTCATCTGCAGTACTGTGTCCAGAACAGACCAGTGTATTTTGAGAAAAATGCATGATTGTCTGGATTAGTTCTCATCTGTCAATGTGACTTTAAGAGATATTAGAAGACATTGCAGTGCCCACTTGGCTTCCAGCTGAGGTCATATAGCAATCCAGAGGTACAAGGCTTGGTAAAGTATAAGATTTCTGCTTCCCTAGATTGTACCTCTTTGGACATTTTTTAATATCATTGATCATTCTGATCTTGCAGCATGCGTAAAGATGCCTTTAGGTTCTATGCTTCAATAAACATGTTATTTTTCTGAAACCTGGAAGGCCTCTGCATTCTGCATCCCTCCCTCTGAGTCTTGCCTTGTCTTATAAAGAGGTCTGCAAAACACTAGTCTTTGCTTGCCACATGATCAGCAGTATGCATTTTGTGTCTGCCTGAGACAAGTACACTTCAAGTAAATTCGAGTGGCTTAGTCCTTCCCCCTACATGTGTTTTTTTATGACTTTTTTTTTTCTTTGCAAACAATTCTTCTGCTTCACTTTCATTTAATTTCCAATAGAGGATGGTGTTTTTGTAAAAGCAAGAACTTCAATGGCATTTCAAAGATGCTCAGCCTGTTGGTCAGGGACACTGCCTTCCTTTATTACTGTTAGAATCTTTCTGGGATTTGTTTTCTTTTTAATAACACATCATAATTTTTGGGTTTTGTTATTTTCCTGGAGCTGAGCGTGATCACAGACAAAGTTTCCCCTGAAAGAAGAGCTGAACACTCAGAAAGTCTCTATGATTTTTGATTGTTCAGTTTTTGTTTGTTTGGGGTTTTGTGTGGTTTGTTTTATTGTTTGGGGTTTTTTTAAATTGCTTTGCCCAGCCTATCACCAGTCATGAAAAACAAAAATCTTTTCTTTCCATCATGAGTGGTGAGGCTTTTGAACAACCTTGAAGGCCTTGAGGCCAAAAAGAGGACTTTTGTGCCAAGACCAGTTGCCCTTCATATACAGTTCAGTACATCTGTTTTCTACTATCCTTTATTATCAGAAATCTAATTAATCAACAACATCATGCAGAATATGTGCAGCTACAGTGAATGCTAGAGACACACTGAAGTGCCAGATGTAACCAGTCTTTTCTGATGCTGATAGCAAATATGGGAAATTACTCCCAGTAGCTGAATCTTAGTTTGGTTTTTCCGAAGTACAGGAACTGCTGATAATGGGACACCTTCCCACTCAGAAGTTATTAGAGTAAGCCTGTAAGTTTTCACAACCTGTACATCCTTCTCTTCATTTAACATGGAATACTTCAGTTCAGTGGAATGTTTTTCTGTCTGAAACCAAGTTTGTCCCATCTTTTCATAGCCATACTTCAGTCTTTGTGACTTGGCAAGAAGCCCAGGAATGTCTGGGATTCAGATGCATGTGTATTATAATTTCTTGCTAGCATGATTTCTAGCTAAGTCTTCATAAGACTCATAGTAAACGCTTTTCATGTTAGACTTAGTTTCATAGTAAACACTTTGCATGTTAGGCTTAGTTTGGTTCTTATGTGACATATGCTGCATGAAGTCACAGTGTAAGTATTGGTGTTGTAGTTCTTGCACAGTTCTTGCACAGCTCGAACTGAAATATAACATTTGGATGAAGCTAGTAAAGTAGAATGTTTTGTTGTGCAGAAAGAAAAAATAGCAAAGTGACAAATTTTACTTACTCTGAACTTTAAAAGAATTTCAGGACTTGCCATCAATAATATCAACTCTTCTGGATGAAGGTTGATCATTCACCCATCCTTGCAGAAAAATGGTATTAACATGAGTACTTGGTATGAAACTTAACCAGGTCCATGGCTTTGCATTGAGCAAATTGTGCCTGTTTAATTCCTGCTTCAGCTTCTTTGGGGTAGTTTTGTAGAATAGAGTAATGCCACCACAAGAAGGGTGACAAATGCCTCACTCATACCCATCGGCATGAAAGACAGCTATGCCTCTCAACTCCCAGGACAGGTGAGGTCCACAGCCTGAGGTAAATATTTCAGACAATGATCTTCAGTGTCTAATTCACAATAATCACCATTTCAAATACATGTGTATTGGAATAATGTTCCCAAGTTCTTTTAATTAATTTCTGTTCCCGCCTGACATGGAATTGTGATACATCCTGGTATGTCTCTTCTTAATAACCTTTCACAACTCTGAGTGATCTTCAGAAAATATGTGCTCCTTCTGAAGTTAATTAGAATAGAGCTTGGGAAAACCTTTCAAACAGCTTGGGACCACAGGTTATTCCTGTCTCATTTGCCTGGCGTGAATCAAATACATCTCAGAGATAGATCTGAAGATCCTGTGTCATGCTGTTGTCATCATTTTGGGGTTTTTGTATCCTCCCTTAAGAAGTGATCCCTAACTGGAGTGTCCCTAGCAGCTCTACTCCTTCTCTCAGACCTTGTCCATTACCCATCTCATTTTACTACACTTTCTACCCTCTATAGAGAACTCCAAATATGGCTGGAGAACTACTTTGCTACGTGTAGGAGGGTAAACTCTCAGTGCTTTCCATCAATGGCCCAAGAAAGGTTTTTTTGCTCCTGACTACTGCAAATACGTGAAAAACTGAGGGGAAAAGCTTACTGCATAGGGTAGACATTGGAAATGCACCTTCACATGAGTAATGAATATTTTGGGAATCTGCATGTGTCAGCAGAAAGATACCACAGTTTATAGAGGACAGAATGTAACTAGAACTTGGCAAAGCATAAGGAATGAACAGAGAATGCATTTAGATTTAAAGGACAAAAAGCAAGTAATTTCAACAAATACTTTCATCAAAACCAATTTTTTAATAAAGGTGTGACAGGTTCACACAATGGGTAAGATTGCAAGAGATCACAATGGGCCATCTGGTCCAACCTCCCTGCTCAAGTTTCAAGCAGGGTCATCCTAGAGCACATTGCACAGGATTTAATCTGTATATTTCTTGAATATCTCCAGTGAGGGAGACTCCACAACCTCTCTGGGCAACCTGTTCTAGCACATGGTCACTCGCACAGTAAAGAAATTCTTCCTCATGTTCAAGTGGAACTTCCTATGCATCAGTTTCTGCCCATTGCCACTTGTTCAGCACCTCTGAGAAGAGCCTTGCTCTCTCCTCTGACGCCCTCCTTTTGGATACTTACAGACATTGATGGGGTCCCCTCTAAGTTGTCGCTCTTCAGCTGAGCAGGCTCAGCTCCCTCAGCCTTTCCTTGTAGGAGAGATGCTCCCATCCCTCAAACCTCTTTGTAGCCCTCTTCTAGATTCATTCCAGGAACTCCATGTCTCTCTTGTAGTGGTCATCTCCAGATGTGCCTCACTAAGGCTCAGTGTAGGGGCAGGATCACTTGTTATGTTTTCTAAGGTAACTTTTGTTTTCAGTCAATAAAAATGTTCTATGTGTTTTTTGTGCAAGCAAAAGACATTCCTTTATTTACATGTGGCACTTTTTACCTATCTTCAATTAATAGGAGAAATAATGCTTTATAGAAAGGTTTACATAATTCAAATTCTTATGAAAAATCAGAAATCTCTACGAGACAGGCTGAAGTCACAAGGATCTGTGTTCCTGTTTAGGAGATAAAACACTTGTTCTGTTAGATTCTCTGGATTTTTCCTCTGTTTAATTGAATCAGCCACAGAGTCATAACCTTTGAGACAAAAATGCTAAAAAGTATCCCAAAGCAGTATAAAAAAGTTTCATCTCATTAGGGAGAAATTGAGCAATAAAATGCCAAATGAAAAAAGGTTGTTATTTGCATAAAGGAAACCCCTAAGGACACTTGAAATGCTTACAAGTAGAGGGCACAATGATACCAGGTCCTGTTATTTTCATTAATCCATTAAAATGTAAGGCAGAACAACTGCAGTGCCTAGAAAATGAATAAGCTGTAGAAAGTAATCTAAGTGTTATTAAAAAGGAAGAAATAATAACATGAAATTATGTTCTGCATAAACTGACCAAATCTGTTGTGGAGATACAAGAACCAGACAGATACCACACATGGCTTCAAGTAGGCCTGATTTGGCCTAAATACATCCTCTGTTTCCATGCATTTTAACAAAATCTGTTGTAAAGCTGATTGAATTGGCCTAGTGCCTGTAAACTACTGGAGATCATAATGATGTCCCAGGACACATACACAATGATAGCACTCTGATGGTCAGTGACTGGAGGCAAAAAAGCTGATAGATTTGGATGTTCCAAAACTTGATTTGGACAAAAAATCCCACATAAATAAAGACAGTGCTGCATGCAAATGGGGGGGACAGAGAAAGAACAAAAATGAAGACAACCAGACGTGTGTCAGACATGCAGAGGATCAGATGGTGTTCCATGTAAAGATTCCCATCTATCTGTGAGTGCTCCTTCTGGACTGAAAGCCCTATGAAAAATATAAACAAATTTATTCAAGCGAAACCCTTCAGATATTTGAATAAGATTTTGATTTGGAGCCTCAAAGAACAGTGGCATTTTATTTTTTCAAGAATTTTGTTGCTGTATTCATCTTTCTACAGGGAAGGGAAGGGAAGTTCCAGGAAAGGAAGGGAAGTAAAGTTCCGGGAAGTTCCAGGAAGTTCCCAGAAGGGAAAGGAAGAGAAGTTCCGCAAAGTTCAAGGAAGTCCTGGGAAGTTCCGGGAAGTTCCAAGAAGGGAAGTTCCGGGAAGGGAAGATTCCTGGAAGGCAAGGGAAGGTTCCGGAAAGGTTCTGGGAAGGGAAGGTTCCGGAAAGGGAAGGGTCTGGGAAGGGAAGGTTCCAGGAAGGGAAGGGAAGATTCCGGGAAGGGAAGGGAAGGTTCAGAGAAGGGAAGGTTCCGGGAAGGGAAGGTTCTGAGAAGGGAAGGTTCCAGGAAGGGAAGGGAAGGTTCCG
>VZUI01085377.1:0-28071 GCA_013401135.1 Cettia cetti
TGTAATGGGTCCTTGATGGCCCATTAAACAGAGATAGCTCCCGGGGGAGTTATCTATGAGTCATGTGGCAAGGCATTGATGAGCCATTAGCAGCAGATAAGGGAAAGACTGCCCCACCTGGTTTCAGCAGCTCATGAAGATGGTGATAGAATACATACTTTGGTCACATCTTACATTTTAACCTAGGACAGCTTGTGAGGTTCTGCAATGCATGTCCTGCCCTGAAGAAAGAAGTTGAGCTGCAAGTACAGCTGCTGGGCTCACCAGCAGATGATGAGACACAAGCAGAATGAAACTGCTCATGTTTGAACAAGAATAATTGCTTTCCTTCATGCCTTGATATGCTCCTCACAACCTGATTCCAATAACTGATCTTTGCAGGTAGTGAAATGGTCTATTGCACATTATGTTTTAAAGAATTTGATTTAAACCTCATTTCCTTTGGTGCTTTCTAATCCCTTGATTGTTTTCTCTGTGTCTAAGAGACTAAAAGAGAAATCTCTAGCAGAGAAATAAGTCAGTGTGTTAATCTTGTTTCTAGATATACCTGGAAAGTGTTCCAGGCCAACATTTGCCGCTATATAAACATTGTACTTTTCACTGTTGCTTACTGGGGTCTTAGCATGACTTTGTCTAGTATGGCAAAGATGTAACCAAAGTGTGGAAAGAATTCTGGGAACTGAAAGACACCATTCCACAGCTGCAAATTGCAGCCTGGGAGTTTGATATCCCTCCCCTAAATTAATACCTGGGAATGATTAAGAAAGCACTTTGTTTTTCCTTAAATTGCCAGTGAACTGCAGGCATCTTTAAAGAGCATAGGAAGTTGTCTTTGAGGATGAAAGGAGGAGAAAAGTTATAGTTCAGGGTTTTTCACATCACTTCTATCTAGGTATGGGCAGCAATGGCTTGAGGATTGGCTCTGCTAACCTATACAGAGAGCACGAAAGCACTGCATTAGCATTTTTTCATCTTGTTTATAGACCCTCCCTGTGTCTGTTACTGTCCTTCCTACTCTCCTTCATCTCTTTTATTGCACAAGGCTGTTTCATTGCCCACTTTTCTCATTCTTCTCTTGACATTAAGCAATGTTGCAGAGCTCCTTTAATAGACTCCATGCTATATGTTTGCTTGTAACTAGTTTAATCCCAGAAAACTTTGTAACATCTTCCATTCCACTTGTGTGGAATGCCAAAAACTTCTATCAAAAAGGCTTGTATGATACCCAGGGGAAGGCTTCCAAACACTTGCTGTTATTTTATAACAAATTGTAAGAAGGTGAAAGGAGATAAAGGACATTATCAAGATCTTACAATGACGTTAGTGACTTTTTATCATGGTAAAACTTGAATTATTTTTACTCTTGAGTCCCACAGCAAATACTACATCTGACAGCTAAAAATTCCTGGGATCTTATTTCCACAGTATGTCACTCTGCTCACATTCATCTTCAAATAAGAACTGCAAGCATCCCTCAACCTAATTTCATTACCCCACCTGTCTTGGATTTTATTTCTATTTAACATTGAAATAAGCTAGTGCCATGGGGAACCCAAAATATTATTTTATTCCATATCTATCTGTTCCCCCTCACCCCACCCACATTGATACTGTCTCTTTAAGACTTGGTGCCATGGCCAGAACCAGAATTTTGGGGTAGAGTGCTGAAAGACTTGTCCTTCCCCCAGCCCGACATCCATGTCTCAGAAAGAGCAGCACCAACTCCGTTGACGTCCAGTGGCTGGCAGGAAAAACTGAAGGGTGATGGCAATGATGCCACATACGCTGTCAGTTCTCATCTCCCACTAGAAATACTGTGTAAGCTCCTACTTTCTAAGGAACATTGCCACCATCCTTTCCCTTTGTCTCTCAGACCGAGTGATTGTATGGAGGGCACTGTCCTGGGGGGAGGATCAGATGCCATTTTCTCTTTTTCTCCCTACTGAAGTTGGCTGTGGTGGGAATCATCTTGGAAAGGATATTTGTGCCTTTTTGGGCATCTCTTTGTTCTCAGGGTGTTTGTGAGATTTAGCAATTTTGTATCTAGTGATTGTTTACTGTTATATTTTTTTCCCTGTTGCTGTTTTGCTTGTCAGAAAACTTATTTTTTCACTCATATCTACTTGTATTTCATTTCTTTTTATTGGTGGAAAGGGATTGGTTAAAACTAAGGGGAGGTAACTCATTTTAATGTGTCCACTTTTAAAATTTTCTTAAACCCAGACAGTGAGAAAAGACCTCTCTTACATTCCGTAATTTTTTTCTTTTTCAAGTATACCAACAGGAATACATACTTGAAAACTCTGAAAACAAGGCAGTGAGGTACTGGTAAATCAGAGGCCTTCTCCTGTTGAGTGTGACAATCTTTGCTTTTTTTGCTGGAAGTTACAATTTTAATTCCAGGGAGATGCAGAAGAGCAGAGGCTTTGATATTGTGCTCACAGATGTGTGCATTAGGTGACATTCACAGCTCTGAATCCCTTCCATTTAATTGGTATGTATGACTGTAAAAGTTGGAGATGGATTAAATTCCCACTCTGGAAACAGCAACTATTTAGAGGGGAGCTTCCAAGGGTCAGTATTTCTTGGGCCTTGTTCCACTTAAATCCATCTTCTCAGTGTTCTTTGATTTAAGCTCTACAAGGACAGCTTAGAAGTAACAAAATAATTATATTTTGACTTGCTTAAATGTGTTCTGTGGTCAAAATACATTTCAAAATAACTCAGACTCAGCCTTATCTCTTGAATA
The DNA here is from genome assembly GCA_013401135.1 of Cettia cetti. Lineage (NCBI taxonomy): Eukaryota > Metazoa > Chordata > Aves > Passeriformes > Sylviidae > Cettia > Cettia cetti. Next base: position 2,750 of record VZUI01085377.1, read on the forward strand.
TCTTAATTTGTTTATATCAGTTGGATTTGCACTTAAATTTGAGAACTTTTTGATGAGTGATGTATACCTATTGGAAGATAAATGCATACAGAGATGCATCTAAATTCTGTCTAATATGTTCAGACTGCTGAGTACAGAGTGGTACTATAAACAAATAAAGTTTCCTGAACATGATCAAATGCTACACTTTTGCACAGGGGTAGGTAGAAATCTGCCCCCCTTACTGCAATAGTTCAGGTTTGAGGTTGATTCTGTACTTCATAAAAGCCTGATGAGATACCAGAAAGATTTTGTTTGGGTTCAGATGAGCAAGCTGGGCTAATTCCAACTCTAATAGTTTATTTTCTTCAGAAAACTGTGCTTCCTTTAGAAAGATGTGGGAGTTGATTCCTTACTCACAGGAGATTTTTTGCCTTCTGTTCCTCAAGTCTAGGCAGAAATGCTGATAAAATAGAGATTCTAAATCTAACTGTCAAACAGAAAACCTGATCACAGGTTGAAAAATCTACTAGTTTTCATTGCCTCTCTGAAAACTCGTATGTGAATTTGATGCGTGTGCATAAATATTGTTAGGAAAAACAGCTTGAAAAAAGCTGTCTTATAACTGTTACTGAAGAAAGATCTTTTTTCATTTGTGTTGTAACTAAACCTCATGGACTGCTATTTACATTTTTGTGCCAGATTGTCTCTGTGTTGTGATTACTATTTGGGACAGCTGAAATTTGAAAGCAGCATTCTACTAAAACTCCCGAATATCCATGGACATACTCCATCCCAGCATCTGAACTTTCTACACCGGGTTCATTTTGGATTGGTGGGTTTGTGGAAAATCAAGAGAACAGAGACTCTAATTTCCAGTGTCATTTACCACTTGTTCAAAGGAAATTAAAGAAAACAAGGAAGAGAGTAACTGTATTGTAGTTGATACATGTACAGTACAATGTGTAAGAGGTGGGACAAATGGGGACTGTAGAACCACCGAGACCAAATAATCTTCTCTGTCTGGGGGAAGGGCAGGTTGGGCCTTGTCCTCGTGAGGCAGTGAACTGTCCTACACCCCGCAGACCTAAAGCCCTGAAGTGTCTGCCAATCATGAAACACTGGAGATGGTGCTCTACTCTCCTCTTACCCCGCTTCTGAGTGTCCAAATGACTGAAAGTCCCACCCAGGGAAGAGGCCAGGAAGGCCAAGGGGTCAAACACAAGGATACCATGTTTCTCTAGGCCCTACCTTCCTCTTGGAGTTTGTATCCAAACATTGCTGGAACCCAGCATTTTCTATATCTTTTCTGTCTTTCTCGTTCTTCTAATTCCTTCTACTTGGAGTACTTTGAGCAACTTAACATCAAATGGGTTTAAAGTTTGGTAATTGAATGGGCCAAGCTAATGCTGTGAGAAGTGTTTTATGTTGATTGGATGTTGTGGTAAACCTTTTGCCAAACTTCTCTGATTTTTCTAGTTTCCTAGTAGACTTCTGTGTTATTTTGACCTCTAAAGAATATCTTGTCAGTATTTCTCCTCTGAGTCCATCTTAGACTACATGAACCATTGTAAGCCCTTATAAAAGTCTTATTGAACAAGTTGATGGGGGACTTATGACTGCATTTTGCAAAAGGGGAATCTGGATCTCTCTCAGACCACTCTGAAAATTAGTTTCTACTTTAGTGGCAGAGTTGGTGCTATGTAGACTTTTGTATAGTGAAAACATGTTGACTAAGTTTGTTAGGTTGAGCATTTAAGTACAGTTCACATGCACAACTTTCTCTCCTGACCCATACTTGTCCTGTTAGATTATAACTAGAAGTAAGCTACGTAGAATAGGAATTGTCATTTAGTATAGTTCCTAACTGTGGTTAGATGTCTATTCTTGGTTTAATAATACTAGTCCCTGAATACTATTAAAATAAACTGATTAAGGGTACTATTAAAATAAATCAAGGTCTGTTTTTTCATGGCCCATTATCATGAATTTGAGTGAGGCTTATTCCCATCCCCCTCTGAAGCACTCACAGAAACTGTGATTTTTCACCTTTTTTTTTTTTTTTTTTTTTTTTTTTTTTTTTTTTTTTTTTTTTTTTTTTTGCCAGCTCATCAGGCCTTTGAGTTTCCTCCTCTGGATTTCTTCATTTCTCATATATCTTCCTTAAAAATGTGTTTTCCCATAGTAGATGCTATTTTACCTGAAATAGGCCAGAAATATCTGTGTTGTAAAACTATGGTTTATAATATCAGTCTCTGGGAGGAAACTTGCTGAAAATCTAAGAGTGTTAATTCATGTTGGACTTCCATTTCACTGTAAACCTTGCCTGCTCTTTTGGCAAAACTACTCCCTAGCCTCATCCTGTATTTATATAGCTGGAGATTCACAGTAACCCTAATTTATGATAATACTGAGAAAGGGAAGAGCTTAAATGTTACATAATTTCAATAAAAAGACTAATGAACTGTTACAAACTTGGATCTAAACAAGGATATCTGCTCTGTAGATACATTTTGCATTGAAAATATGTCATCTGTCAGTGGTAGAGTAGAATGTAGTAGGAAATAAAATTTTAACAATTCTCTGTGAGCAGCAACCCAGTACAGTGTACAAGCAAGGAGGGTGGGGGGAAAAGTGGGTTCAGTAGCTCTTTCAGCCACTCTTAGCTCATTATAAGCAAAAATTTAAGATGCCTTTTATTAAGCTTCCAGAATGACCTAAAATTTATATCCCCATTCTGAAGAACTAAGTAATGATTAAGCCATAATGTCCATGAGTTATTTTGAATTAAAGCCTAGTCCAGATGGTCTTTCAAGGTCCTAGGCTCAAAACTAACCTGGAATTTTCTAGTTTGAGCTGTCCTATTTTTCTGTGGTTTTTTATGCAAATGGAGGATAAAAGAAAAAAAAAATCCTTCAATAACATTGGTCAAAAAGAAAGTGAAGAGGGAAGATCAAGATACTGATTGTCCTCTTAAGCTATATATAACTTTGTTTGTTTGTTTGTTTGTTTGTTTGGTTGGTTGGTTGGTTGGTTGGTTGGTTAGTTGGTTGGTTGTTTTAACCACAAAGTTTTCTGTTTGTATCAGGTTATGCTCAACAGAAGGAAATGGCCCACTGGCTGTGCTGAACAAAGGTACTGGTATACTGATAAATGCAGAGGGATTTACTACTTTACCCAGCTGCATGTAACTAGTGGCATGCAGGTGAAGCATTGATTAATAGGGCCCAGAAAATTAAGCTTACCCATAAGGCAAGTAATACATATGAAGGCATCCAGCACTGAAGAAAAAAAAAAAAAACACAACAAACCTTACATACCTCTGAAAAATGTCTCGGACTGGACCGTCATGGGATATTTCAAGACAAAACAGTACTTACTGCTGGGGTCCCAAATGTCCTGGTTTGTTTGCCATCACTGAAAGACTGTCTGCAGAATAATAATGTACTAACTCAGATCTTTTGCTTTGTTTGTGAGGAGGAGGAAAACAAGAGTGGAGGGAAACAAGACATATGCTTCTGGAACCACATTGGACTGGAGTTGCAATGACTGAGTATATGAAACAACAGCACAGGCACTGTCTCCACTGCAACTTAGCACAAAATATGGACGAAACAAAAATCTTTACCACACAGCGTTACCAACAAAGTTAAGAGACACAATCCCAGTATTACCTTTCTACCTTTGTGGACTGTGACGTGATGTATTTATAGGGAAAAGAAAAGCCAGGAAGGTGTTTCATGGTTGAATTTGTCCGTTGTGTGATGTTTCAACAGTAAGTGTGATCTGCTGCAATGAAGAAGAAATAAGAAGACATACTTCCTCTCTGTTTGGAGATCCATTACAGTGTAGCTAATTTGGTTTATATTTTCTGTTTGTTCTGATATTTTTTCTTTCTCTTTTTATTTCTCCTATTCTAGTGAAAGAACCAGCTGAGATGTACGTATTATTCTAGGAGATAGTTTCTGATGTCTTATTATGGTACAACAGAGCTAGTTCTATGGTAGGAAACATAGGGAGACTTTTCCTTCAAGATCTTCACTGAAGCTTGCTGGTATACTTTTGTGGCTTGCAGGTAAATTGTCTCCGGGAACAGCGCTGGTAAAAGGCTTTCACGGTGGAGATGCAGACAGGGTGTCCAGCCGACGGATTGCTTTGACCTTTAGTGACAGTGGTGAGAGTGCTGGCCATTTGGCATGAGTAATGTCCCTCTTCAGAAACCTTGCAAAATCCATCTAGTCATGTAAATTACTACAGAACCCTCCAGCTTGCCAAGCAGTCAAGGAAATAAGGTGAACAGGAAAAAAAACCTGGTCCAGATCATTGCCTAAACCTAAATTTTTCCAAGTTCAGCTGTTCTTGAGTAATGACATAAAAATTTCTAGATCATGTCTTTATACTTACATTTCTAGTGCCCATATTTCAGAAATAGCTTATGAGACTGCTCATAGACATAATTAGTATGCTTTTTTTTTTTTTAACTAAAAAATATGCATGAGAATTAGAAGAGGTTAAGAATACTGGAAAGGATTAGGTAGTCAATTCAGAATAACAAGAAAGATACTTGCAACAGGCACAAGATTTTTTTTTTTTAAATCAAGCTGCCCTTTGAGTAAATTTTAATTTTTATTAATTTGTATACTCTTTCTCTTATATCAGAACCTTTATATTCCACAAAATCTTTTTAGACAGTATGGGATGAAAGCATGCAGTAGACACAAACTGAAGTAGACAAATTCTGAACAAGGTCCTGTAGTCCCATAACCTTACTGACTATTGTTTATTTCTAATAAGACCAATGACTCAGAAGAACAATCTCCAAAATGTAATGCTAACATAAACTAATTGATAGCACTTAATGTGTACACAAAGATTTTTGCTTCTATGAAAATAATTCCATAATTTTATTAATATATGTAATCATATATAAGTATCAGAATCTGGAAATTCCTTTTCTATTCCTTTCCTGATGTCTGTTGTCTTTGCAGCTTTTTCACTTCCTGCCCTGAGAAAAGGATAAGCCCCACTATAGAACTGCTAGTAAAACATTGCTTCATTGTATGCAAATCAGCAATGATTCTTGGGTGCTCACAGGAAAGAGCAAGATACCTAAACTGCACTTCTGCTGTTACAGCATCTAAGTGTACTTTCAAGAAAAGTCTGTAGTCATCCAAAGAGAATTAGCTAAGTCCTCCTTTGTGTAGGAGACTGCTTGAAAATGAGTATTTTTCCCTACCATTTACTTAGATTGTTGAGGACTCTGCCAGCACCAAATACATTCACTGGTTTCTGTCATTCCATTTGAATTGGCATTCTGCAAATTCTCAGGCAGTAGTAGCAGATCCACTGGTATTGCAGGTGACTGATTGTCTGATAACCCTGGAAGCTGAATTGTTGTCTGACATGGAACACCCATTTTGTGTACACGTCTGTAGGAAGAACTAAGTAGTTGATCCCCATGATGCACTAAAGAAAGAAAACCCGAGTGGAAGGATAGGCTGGGATGCTTGGGAGACGATGCCAGCCAGCACACTGAAGTCTCTCTCTAACACCAGCCATTGTCGCATTTGGTCCATGAAGGTGAGATAGATGGGGAGCTGCAAAGCCCACACTAGAGCCTGTGGTTACATATCACTCACCATCAGAAGAAGCAAGATTGGGCTGTGGCTTGAACAGTTGCAGACTTGAAGGAAGGAGGCAAAGACTACTTGTCATGTGCTTGCATATAAGAAAGATGAAAGAGATATTTACAGGTATTACCAGCCTGGAGAATTTTGATATAAAATTGTACTCAAATCAGTGATTTATTGTTTTTTTAATTGTTGTTTATTTGATTGCCATTTCCCTTCTTCAACTTGCAGAGAATTTAGGGCAGGTTTGCAAACTTCTTTTGATACTACAAAGATTAGATTTCTTTGTTGTTGTTGTTGCTGCATAAACTGTAATGTAAAGATTTTTATGCAGTCACTGAACTCCAAGAATTGTAGCTGTAAGAAAGATTTTTAGCACATTGGCTATAAAAACTTAAAAGAGGGAATAAGCAAATTTTTTGCCTTTGTATTTTCTCTCTTTTCATAGCAGGTAGTCCAAACTTAAAGGCAAATCTTTACAGCTCTGGAATTAGTAATATACATATAACACTATAATCCTGTCAACAATTTTATCTTTTGCACAACTTCCTGGATCAGCCAGCAAGTATTGTTTTAGGTTTTCTCCACAACAGCTTTTATTATCAGCTGGAGCACAGAAAGTGATGCAGAGGAATAAGCAAGGAAACTTTGCCTTCCATAAATCTGTTCCATTCAATATTCACATAGCATAGTGTAAGCAATGTCATAGAAATTATGTGCTTTTGAAAAAAATCTTTTTCTTCCATCTTTAATTTCTGTGACTGATTGTGGGTTGAGGTAGAACATTCATGTTACAAATAGAATTAGAGTTGAATTTACAGTATTTGGTCTAAATCTCAATTTTATCATACCTAGGAACCAAAAAAAGAACACACAGGGAAAAAATATTCTTGTTACTTTTTTCTGGCATCTTTTTGAAGACTATGCAGTAAGTGTGCTGGGATATGCAATAAAGTAGCTGATATCTGTATTCTGTTGTTTTGTTCAAATTCCGTAGGTAACCAGTGTCATAGACCCTTCTACTGTAAGAGAATCCTTAAACAGAAAGGTTGCTGAAAGCTATGGATAGTTGTGACCAAGCTCCTATTTCTTTTTCTTACAGACAATATCACGGACTTTTCTTTCTACAAAAAAACCAAAGAATTGGGTTTTTGACAAGGCAACAGAAAACACCTACTGTGAACCTTTCTATGTATGGATATTTTCTTTTAATCCTGTTCTATCCATAGTTGAGTTAATTCTGACAAAAATTTAAAAATAAGGAACAGCTGCCTTCTAGGAACATACTGTGCTCTTAAACATACGGTAGCAGCATGCTCTTAAAGTGCAAGAAAACACAAGGAGCATGTTTACAGATTAGTACAGTGAAGTTAGCACTATGAAAAACTTTCATTCTGTGCTGCAACCTATTGCACTTTAGTCAGTGTTAACAAAAGTGTTTTTCTTGAGCTCAGCCCGCTCTTGTCAAAGGCTGACTGAGCAGGATGGAGAGTTTGTGCTGGTCGTGTCAGTACAACCTTTTCTGAATACTGCATCAGGAAATGCATCATTTTAGTTTGGATAAGAGGCAGACTATGAATGACTTATTAAGAATACAAAGCAAGTGGGGAGCAGATTGGAGACAGAGGGGAAGAATTTATAATTGGCAGCACTGATTGTACTGGCATAAACAGCTTGTAATTATTTGGGGGGTAGGGGTATTTGATGTCTTATCAACAAGGGACATGACATTAGCATCCTTGGTCCAATGATAACGAAAACACAGACATTTCTTTGAAATGAGAAAAATGATGTATTTTTAGCCTGTAAGGTTGACATTTTTTGGATGATTTTGTAATTCTGGAAGATACAAAATGCCTGTCCAAGGTGGGAATTTGGGAATGATCTGTAACTTAGTCCGTCAGATTTTCACGCATGTTGTTACCTCTTTAGGAAATACTTCAATATTTTCATAAATCTTAAATTAATTGGTAAGTTCTGGAAGACTGGAAAAGACCTACTGCTGTAATTATGCTTTAAAAAGGCAGAAAAATGGTACAATGAATTAAAGCCTGTCAACAGTTCAGGAAAAATTGAAAAGCAGATATAGGAGTAATTTGATGGAGAATTAAGGGATCAGACTGTAGCTGAAACCAGCCACATAATTCTATGGAATACAGGTCTCCTCAAAGAATCGTCACTTCATTCTTACAACAGTTTGATTAATAAAGGTATCTACAGGCAGACTTCAATAAACATTTGAATGATAAATTCAGAACACAGTGCTGATTCTCTGTACTTCTAGAAGTACTAGTGAAGCTTGTGCACCTAAGATATACAGGCTGCCTGAGTTTCTTCTCTCTTTTGTGTATTCTTTGGTATCTACTAAAATGTGGGCTTATATTGAGGCATTTTTCTCTCAAAAAATATTTTAAACAAACTGTATTTTTTTACACCAGGGAGCCTTTCTCTCCAAAGCTACAGAGTTCATAGAATTAGAGCCTTTTACCCCAGAGAGCGTTAAAAATTGTTGAATGTTCCAAAATTATGAAAGGTTGTGCACACACAGGCAGATAAAAAACAGAGTGAGACAAAAGCTTGTTCCTAAAGTGATGTTAGAAAAATTAAAATTAATACTAAATAAACACACTGACAAACTAAAAAACAGGACAAATGAAAATACCAAATGGTACCCATACCTGAATAAGTTGCAGGATAGCAAATGGAACAGTTATAGTGGTAGCCAGCTATAATCTTTATATGCCACTGATAATTTTTGTCTCCTCTTTGGCTACCATTTTCAGATCTATTTCTTTGCCTTACATGGTGGACTATCTGTGGTACTACTAATAGGTGCAACTGAAGATCCAACAGGCACATGCATGCATTCATGTGTGTGATACTGCCATTCAAGTTGTGTTCAGGGCTTGGCTGATGAAACTTTAGTTACCAATCAGGTGGAGGTTGCAAATTCACATTTTGTCAGGTTTGTCGCAGTTCAATATTTGAAAGTACTGATGTCATGATTACATATGCACACTGCCTACAAAAATAGGAGGGATTTTTGATTCTTTCACCTTCAGCTTTAAATCTGATTACTGTACAACAGAGGAACACCTTCCTACCACTGTAGTTCTTCCAGAGGTTTACAGCATCAGATTCATCCCCAAAAGAGGCACCAATCTAGTAATGTGGTTTTATACTGAATAAAATAATGCAAAAAAAGAGAAAGCTTTTTAAAAGAATTATGCCATTGAAACTACTTCAAGCTGTGAAACAAAGGTTTTGATGCATATATATATGTACATACCTTTAATGTTTGTCAATCTTTTTTTGAGGAATATGCCATCATTCTACATTATGCTTTCAAACAAGAGCATCTGTGACATGCTTTATGCATGTGACAAAAGCTCAGTGTAGGTTTGTGTACAGTAACGAGAGAATCACATCTGACTCTGAAAGCTCCTGTTTTCTGTTTTGGATTTTTAGTCTTTTCTACAAATTGAAAGAAATACAGGGTTCTAATTCACATAATAGGTTCAAAGTTATTCTGCTATCCAGAAATAGCTGGGATTCAAAGTTTATGCTGTCTTTACCTGCTAAACTGTCCATGCTGCATGGCACAGAGTGCAACACAAAACAGGGTTTATTCCTGCTGTTTAGGGAACTTTCTTCTGTTAATCAAATGTGGTTAGGAAAACCAAGTATATGCCCATTTTTCTTTTTCAACTTTAAAGTAGATGAATCAGAGAGAAACAGACAGCATTTGGTCCACTCTTTCCTGGAATTCTTCATAACCTATATTTTCATATGGCTCCTACATGTATTTTATTAGTAGACAACCCTGCTCTGTACAACCCAAATGTAGTCAGCCTGTGAAATGCTGCTGCTGATCAGTGGTTAATGTATTAGTGTTGGCAGGGTCCCAGAAGAATTCTTCATGTGAGTCACTAGTGACAGTCATCCCTGCACCAAACAGACATGCCAGAATGCATTATGCGGGTGCCAGTCACTGGAAAGATGCTTTGCATATAATGAACCCAGTTTTCCAGGCCAGAAGCTGAGAGAAAGGAATTTATTATTCAAAAGAAAACATATTTTAGTGATATGTTAACTCATTTGACTGTGCTATGCAAAAAAGGAGAAGTGCTTAATACTAGACAGAATTTCCCTTCTTAATTCACTTCCTCTCCCCATAACCTTTTTTTCTCAGTGTTTTCTGAGTGACTAGATATTGCCAATGTCTGCTTGGCTTGTGCTGTCACAGTAGATTAGTGATGTCAATGAACTAGACTTGTTGGTTTTTTTCCTTCTACTAAATATAAGCTGAATACAAAGATGCAGGAATTATCTCCTGGGGGAATGGGTGGGATCTGGAGAAGCTGAATTTTGCTTGATGATTCTGTGTGTTGGCCTGCACCAGGTTCAACTCCAAACTGAGTAAAATTGTATGTAGTTACGCCAAATTTAGAGCACTACGAAGGAATTCAAATACTGGGGAGTCAGCTGAGGTGCCGTGGGGAGTCTGCTTTTAAAGATGGGGGAATTGATGGAAAGAGAAACTTTGCCAATAAGGGACAGTTCTTCAGAAATTTTTTCAGCAACACAGAATCTATCTAGGTTTTTATTCTGGCCAATATCTACAGCTTCTGTACAGCTTTTGCATGACTAGCAAAACATCTCAAAATTTTTACAGCCTTCCTAAAAGGAAGCCTAAGGGCTAAACTTCCTCAGATGTCTCCTTCTACTTCTTTTGCTCCCTTTCCCAAACTGAGAGCCAGGTTTTCAGCGTTCTGACGCTTAGTCCTAGCCACACTTTCACTTTGAATCATCCTTGTCCTTGGGCTTCAGTCTGTTGGTTTTGGGTAACTGTTCTTTTCACCACTTTTAATCTGTAAGTGAAATGCATTACTTACTTCTTAGTTTTTCAAATTTTTTCCTAACTCTCCACAGGCAGTAATGAGAAAGACTGGGATTTCCTATTCTGTCACATGTATCACATTTCACTGGGAATATTCCTCACTGAGGAATATTGCTGTCTTCGTGACTCTTGTCATAAGACAAAACATTCTTCATACTTGGAAACATCACTCCACCTTTTCTTTGTGATAGATTATTATGTTAAGTAGTATGTATCCAAAGAAGTAAGAATGATACAGTATCTTGACTAGGAAATTAGATTAAAACCTTTCCTAGTACTTTGATTTGTTTTCAAAGTCAATTTTTTTTCCAAAGGAAAAATGCCACCCCTGCCGTAAGGATCGTAAGTCTACTAAACTCATTCCAAGCATGTCAAGTGTGAACAGAGTGTTTCTGATGCTTAAACAGGGTGTAACCAAGCTGAGCTCTTCCAGGAAAAAAGATCTCTGGGTGCTGACAAATCTGCTTCCTTAGTGTTTCCAATATTCTCAAATGCATACTCTTGATGATGCCTACTCTTATGAGAATTATGTACCCTTGACAATGAGATGCAGCCCAGAGTCCTGAGGGAATTGGCTAATGCAATTGCCAAGCCACTCTCCATGATATTTCAAAAGTCATGGCAGTTGGGTGAAATCCCAGGTGACTGGAAAAAGGGGATACATTGTACCTGTCTTTAAAAAGGGTAGAAAGAACAACCTTGGGAACTACTGGCCTGTCAGCCTCACCTCTGTGCCTGGAAACATGATTGAAGGATCCTCCTAGAAGCCATGCTAAGGCACATGGAAAACAAGAGGTGATACTGGACAGACAGCACAACTTCACCATGGGCAAGTTCTGCCTTGACCAAACTAGTGGCTGTCTATAATGGAGTGACTACACCAGTAGACAGGGGAGGACCGTGACGGTTTTACAGTGAGCAAAATGCCAAGTTGGCATTAATTCCTCTCTCCTTCCCCCCTCACCACAGTGGAGGAGAATGAAAAGAACAAAAACAAAACTATGAAAAATTTAAAAAAGTTGGAGCCACAATTTTACTAAGAAACAAAAATAAATTAGCGATAAAGACAGCAATCAAAAGGAAAATGTAAGAATGAGAGCATGATAACAAGCAAGTTATCATGTTTTCCCCTTCAAACAAAAGACAAAACATCTGCCACTCCTGGACAGTCCATTTGGCCCCTCCAGAGCAAAAATGGGATGGCAGGGTGCTGGCGTTGCCTGAAGCAGCTGCTTGCCTGTGGTGGTGGTTTTCCTGCTCCCTCTCTGTGGCAGCAGTGGTGACAGTGGTGATAGATGTCTACTTGTCAAATTCAGTGCCACCCTGATGGACTGTTTTTTGGCTCAGCTGGTTAGTATTGGCACTGTTGCTCCACGTCCTTGTCTCACTGGGATGTGGGGAAGTGGTCCAACCAGCAGCTGTAAAACTGTGCCCCAGCCCCACTGATCTTGGCTGCCTCTCAGAGCTTAGGCACCACACCCCGGCAGCAGCTCAACCGCCTCTTCTCAGGCCCTTGTCCTTCAAAAACATCTTAGAGAGATGGGAAGTGGGGGGAAAACAACGGCTAGACATGGGATGCCAAGTTCACAGATTCCTTCGCTGAAGTGAGCCAGACAAAATGGCCCCACTTCCACTTCTGGACATGGCATTCCCCCTGCTGAAACCACTTCCATGGTTGTGACGTAAAATGGAATTGTATAAACATCACGGAACACTCCACACCCATTTCTCTGTACCCAAGACAAAAGGTTACAGGTATCATTAATCTAGACCTCTGTAAAGCCTTTGGCACAGTCCCCCACAACATCCTTCTCTCTGAATTGGAGAGAGATGGATTTGATGATAGACTGTTAGACGGATAAAAAAGCTTTTGGATGGACACATCCTGAGGTTAGTGGTCAGAGTCTCAATGGACATCAATGACAAGCGGTATCCCTCTGGGGCCTTGTGTTGGTTTTGCATGGCCTGGTTTTTGGTAGCAGGGGGGCCACAGACATGGCTTCCGTAGAGAAGCTGCTAGAAGCTTTCACCATGTCTAGCAGTGCCAATCCCTAATGGATCTGAAGATGGACATGGTGCTGGCAAAGCCTGGGCCAAAGAGAGAGGTTGCTAATATTTCTGTGATTACGTATTTAAGAAGAAAATCAAAACAAAGTGAGGCCCAGATTTTTTTCAAGTCAGGAGAAGAGAGGAGGTGAGAACCAGTGAAGGAAACAACATGGGGACACCAAGGCCAGTGAAGAAGGAAGGGGAGGAGCTGCTCCAGGTGCTGGAGCCAAGATTCTTCTGCAGGCTGTGGTGAAGACTATGGCGCGGCAGAGATGCCCCTGCAGCCCATAGGGATCCATGGGGGATGCAGAGATCCACCCACAGCTCATGGTGGGGAGGTGCCCATGCCAGGGCAGGTGGATGCCTGGAGGAGGCTGTGATCCAGTGAGAGAGCTGGTGGAGAGAGGAGGCAGAGAGGAGGCCCCTGCTTCCAGGCTGGAGCAGCCTGTCCTTGGAGGACTGTACCCCTGGAAGAGTGACCCATGCCACAGCAGTTTTGGGAGAAGTGTCTGCCCATTACAGGATCTCACATTGCAGCAGTTTTGGGAGAAATGCTGCTGGTGAAATTGGACCCATGCTGGAGAAGTTCATGGAGAACTTTCTCCCGTGGGATGGACCCCACAGTCTCACAGGGGAAGGACTCCTCTCCCTGAGCAGCAGAAGAAAACCTCTGGTGATGAACTTACCAAAACCCCACCCCCTGTCTCCCTGCACTTTCGGAGGGAAGGAGGGGGGAGGTTGGGGGATGAAGAGGTATTTTTAAGGGCTATTTTTTACATCTCAATATCCTCCTTTGATTCTGTTAGTAATACATAATCATTCTGTACCTTTAAGTTGAGCCTGTTTTGCCCTTGGAGTGTTTTCTCTCAGTCCTTATCTCAACTCATGAACCCTTTGTTAATTTTTTCTCTCTTTTGCTCAGCTGTGGCAGGGGAGGGTGACTTTAGTGGGTGCCTGGCATTTGGCCAGTGTCAAACCACAACAGGCCTGTACTGAGACCAGTGTTATTTAGTATCTTCATTGATGATATAGACAAAGCAATCTAGTGTACCTTCAGCAACTTTGAAGATGACAGCAACCTGAGTAGTGCAGTTGTCGCACCTGAAGGATGCAATACCATCCAGAGAGATCTGAACTAGTTTGAGAAGTGGGCCCATGGAAATCTCATGAGGTTTAACAAGACCAAGTGCAAGGTGTTGCACCTGGGTTGGGGCAACCCCTGCTATCAGTACTGGCTAGGGGATGATCAGATAAAGAGCAGCCCTGCGGAGATGGACTGGGGGGTGCTGGTGGATGAAATACTGAATATGAGCTGGCAACATACACTTGGAGCCCAGAAAGTCATGTGTCCTGTGCTGCATCAAAAGCAGCATGGGCACAGGGTGAGGGGAGTGATTCACCCACTCTGCTCTGGTGCCGTGCCACCTGCAGTGCTGTATCCAGGCCTGGGGCCCCCAGCACAGGAAGCACATCAACCTGATAGAGCAAGTCCAGAGGAAGACCACCATGATGATTAGAGGGAGGAAGCACCTCTCATAAGGAAATGTTGAGACAATTGAGATTGTTCAGTCTGTAGAAGGGAAGGCTGCAGATTGACCTAATTAGGACATTCCAAAGCCTAAAGGGAGTGTGCATGAAAGATGGAGAGAGACTGTTCGCAAGATTGTGTAGTGACAGGACAAGGGAGAATGGCTTCAAAATTAGAGTAGGTTTAGATTAGATGTTAGGAGGAAATTCTTGCCTGGTGAATTTGGTGGGGCACTGCAACAAGTTGCCGAGAGAAATTGTCCGTATCCCATCCCTGAAATTGTTCAAGGCCACATTGGATGGGGCTCTGACCAACCTGGTTTAATGAAAGGTGTCCCTGCCTGTCTTAGGTTACAGTGTAAAATGTAACCAAAAGTATGTATTCTATTACCATCTTCATAAGCTGTTAAAAACAGGTGGGGCAATGTTCTTTATCTCCTCTATGACTCACCCCTGATAACTCCCTCTGGTGGCGATCTTCTGCTAAGGTGCCATCAAGCCTCACTGCATGACTGATAAAATTACATCATTGCACTGTTAAATGTTACGCCTGGGGGAGGAACCAAGCATTCCTACCTGGATATAATCTGAGGTTTGAACACCATAGGCAGCCTTTCCTACTGAATTTCCAGAGGGCAAGAGCTACATAACCACCACTGGACCTGAGGAAGACCAGACCCTTCTACAGCATCACCTCTTCAACAGAACCACATCTATCACTCAACAGTACAGCAGCCACCATTTAATTGGACTGCTACCATTACCCTGACGAAGAGGGCACCAGGTTGTAGCCTGATTATCAATTTAAGCCAGTGTTTTCTGCCTTTATTTTAATTTTCCTATTAAATTACAGTTCTGACTTGGAATCTCTCACTGGTTTGCTTTCAAACTAGTATGCTGCCTAAGGCAGAGGGGTTGGAACTAGATGATCTTTAAGGTCTCTTCCACCTCAAGCCATTCTGTGTTTCTATGACTCCTGACTGTGTCTGTGGTAGAGCTAAATAGAGTTACTGTAGCTTCCATTCTGGTACTTCTGATCATATAGACATTGGACCAAATTCTTCTTATGTTGATTTCTGTTGTCTCCAACTGAAATGCTGACTATATGGTCGATAGCAGCATGCCATTTGTTACAGATACCATTTCAGTCTAGGTTCATCTCCCTAACTATGTCAGTGAAGACAAGATACGCAACCTTGATGTTGCAAGCCATCGTGTTGTACACAGCAGGAAATGCAAAGTTTTAATGCTCCAGGGCAAATCAAAATCAGACATCAACAGACATCAACAACCCCTTCTTCCCAGGGAAACAACCCCAATACAAACTCCTCTAAACTGCACCTGTGCTATGAAGGTCCAAGAGATTTTATAGTGCCTTTGATTATGAAAATGTGATGATTGCTGCTAATCAATGTTTGGGAAAATGGCATCTGTTCTATTAGCCAACAAGAGGCAAACTTTTTATGTCCTTACAAATAAAGCAAGCACGTAGCCAGCCCTATGTCCAGAAAAAAAATAAAATTGCAAACAAATGGGGACATTTACAAAATACCCTCTATAATGCTGACAAGAAGTATTTCTTGTCAACAGATTTCTGTCCTTGGATCATAATGGAGAACACACAGCAATATAAATGGAGGTATTAGAGAGAAAAAGATAGCAAAGGAGTTTGAAAAATTAAAGAAAAGTTTTTAGTCAAACAATATTGGAGCATGCAGGAAGGCTCTGGAAATCTAGAAGTAAGATAAGAAAGAAACTGATTGGGAACTTCACCTCCATGACCAGAAAACTTTCTCACCTTTGGTTACTCAGCCTGGTTCCAAGATGTGGATGCCTGACCTTGAATTGCCTTGCAGTAATTCTTTCCCAAGACTTACAGTAGCAACCCTGAAACCTGAGCAAACTTAGTCCTTACTTGTCTACAGACACTCTCAGCTAGCCTATCTACAGACCCCTTGTATTTACAGCTGTTTGTACACAAGAAGAGAACAGCATAAGCATGGTCTATAGATAAGGCTTTAGGTACAGTCCACCTGAGAAATTGTCCATACTCTGAACATAGAAGGATTCCAACCTCATAAGGATAAAGAGAAAATCAGTGGTGCAATTGCAATGGCCAGTCTTTTTTATTTATGCAAACTGCACTGTCTCTCAAAGTCATGAAATTTCCCAAAGGAACTTCATATGTCACACCACTACCAGGCAGAGGAAATTAAATGTTCTTCAGCTTAAAGGAGGCTGAAAGAAAAGGAAGCACTGTGAATCTGCTGTGGAAGGAAAGCATCAGTTGCCATCAGAAAACTCAACTTTGACCTTGTTACCTTGGGATTTTCTGATCATCTTTTTCAGAGGTGAGCTGTAGGGTATTTTATTTGTCTCTTCCAGCCTGGTGCTCAACTCTGCATCATCAGATGGGTTGCTGTAGCTCCATCTCATTAGGGATACCATCAACACTCGTAGCTATGTTAGTAGAGAATTAATTGAACCTTTTGCTGAGTTTTATGTTGTTGCTTCAGTCTGATATGGAACTCAGATGGATGTGTGTCTCTGCTCCAATAAGATTGGTCTGTCAAAATGGGAACTTTTTTAAGATTTAAGAACTTACAATTTTCATTAGTGAAAATGAAGAGAAAAACAAAGATTGCAGTTTTGATATCCAAATTTGCACCTTGCTAATTCAGCTCTTTCTTGATGTCACAGACTTACTTTAAAAGTCCATTTTCAACATAAACTATTAAAATTATAGAGATCATAACATTCTGAATCAGATTCCCTTTTATTAATTCACTTTACAATTATGTGCCAGATTTTTAATGTGGATATGTGCCAGCCAGTGCAAATATAGTAATGTTAGTGAGTCAAAATGGCCATTGACTAGTAGTTTTTTCTGTATACACTTTAACCCTGTGAAATGCAGCTTAGGAAGTTACTTTCAGTAATGTAGGCAAGTTAGTGTATTGATTTTCTTCTGGTAACAAAGCTTGCTTCTGATTGTAAGGTTATTTCTTTGTCAGATAGACTTAGATTTAACACATTTGATATTCAGATGTAATGAAGTTTCATTTGTCCAGTTTATTACACATTATCATATCAGCCAATCAAGCCCATTTTTTCTGGTTTGGCCCTAGCATCTCCAGAGAAGTTTCAAAGAAGATTGTGGGTTAATGTGGGTAACCCAAAATGTTATTGTATTCCATATCTATCTGTGCCCAAAATTGTTACTGTGTCTTTAGGATGCTTGTAGCCAGAAAACAGAACTGGGATCTTGGGGAAGGTGAGGGGTTACCCCAGTTCCTTTAAAAGATGGAAGCTCTGGAACTGAACTCTCTGCTTGCGTGGTGGTCTTTGCTCACGGGAGAGACTCTACCTCAGGTTTTTTCCCTTCTCTTTTGTTCCCCCCCTGTGTTTTGGATTGCTTTGTGGTGAATTCTGCCATGCTTGCCCTCAAGGACTGCTGCATCAGGGAGGGTGGGGTGGCCCTGCTCCAGCCTGAGTTGCTCCATTTCACAATCAAGGCCTGGACAAAATGTGAAAAGCACTGAGCCTGAGATGCTCCTGCCAACTGCTTCCATTATCTTCTGCTGTAACCTCTAGCCCCTTGTTCTGGACAATACCAGTCAGAGCCCCAGCTGTCAGACAGATAAGCACGGGGGAAGAAGGCAAACTCCATCTTTCCCTTGCCACGCTCTAAGCTGCAGAGCATCATCTTGTGTGGGGAAGGGATTATCCCACCATTCTAGGTCTCTTTGTTCCTGTGATGTTTAACTGGAAATTTTTTATCTAATAATGGTTTACTGCCAAGTTCACCTGTTTCTCTTTCATTTGTCAGTAAATTTTTTTTCACTTTTATCTACTCATATTTGTTCCTTATTGGTGGAAAGGAATTGGTTAATACATACCATAGGAGCAGGCAATACATTATAGGGTGTCTACCTTTTAAATTGTCTCAAAGCAAGACATGGGTGCAAAATGTCATCTTGGGAAAGGGCCAAAGTCTCCTTGTCTTCAGCAAGACCAGCAAAAAATACCAGTCGTAGTACTCTGAGCAGACAAACCTTCAAAGCACCACCAAAAATAAATAGCTGTGAGCAGAGGAAAGAAGGCTTCATTCTACAATGCACCAACCAATCAGTGTAGTAGGGGGAGTGAAAGGAACATGGAAGAAAAGACATGTTTGGGGATTGCTGAACAAAGCTGATATTAAAAAGCATTATAAAAAGAGGAGAAAATAAGTTTTGGAGAGGAATAGCATGGATCTCTTTGTTGTATTTGCCAGCAGATACATATGTGAAAAACTGTCGGTATTTTATATTCTGATAAATTCATAAAAACAATCCAACCAATATGTCAGGTCTTAATAATATGATACATCTAATTATGGATAAAATAATAGCATAATGAGATTTCTGCCAAAGGATAAAATAATGCTGTTTTAAAGAGAGGCTGCTTTGTTCTCAAAACTATCTCAATTTTTTTTTTTTTATGTGAGCTTAACAGGCACAGACACATCTCTCTGATAATTTTCATGTAATATATGCACATGCAAAAATGAAGCAAAACCATCTCTTTATTGCTGGTAATAAATGTTAGTGAGTGCATTTTAAGAATTGTCATTATATCAAACGAAAGTCCAAAGATGTAATGAACTCTAATTTTTCCTTCCTTTCACTGAATAGCTTGTAGTACATTTGTGAAAGCACACAGTAAAAGTGGCATAAATCATGTTGCACATTATTCTTCTTGTCTGTGATCTACCCCAGCATAGATCTATACTCCTTTCTCTGTACTGTATAGCTGATCTACTCCTATTTTAACAAAGTTTATTTAGATGAAAATCACATAGATTTTCCCCTTTTTTAGTGACTCTACTACAAAACTCTACTACAAAACATAGTTTCTAGATCACTACTTCTTGTAAAGGTATGGGTACACATGAATTAATAGAAACAGGAAGCATCTTTGGAAACCAGGAAAGTGACATTGAACTAGATATGCCAGTTGAGATAATGGGCTGAGCGGTTGTTGTGGCAGTCTGAAAATGCATAGTTTTTATATTGAGGGAATGCAGAGAAAGATCAAGCAGTGTCCCACCACTACCTGTGAAATCACAGATGAATCTTAAAAATAATTTCCCTATATCCAAAACATAAAGTAAATTATTTGCTTGGTATAAATTAAATAACGGTTTTCCCTGTGTAAGGTAACTTGATAGAGAGGATTCTAAGATTTCTTTTATTCCTAAGTTTTCCAGTACATAAAAAGTGGTATTGGGAAAGCCCTTGCTCTCCCCAGTGTTATAGTTTACCCATATTAGAAGAAGATTTGTTTACCTTTCAGAACACTAGATTCTTTAAAGCATTATAGATATTTTTCAGTTTGTTCTTGTCTTCTTAAGATGAGTTTCTAAGGAATAAAGTGCAATTATAAGTATATACTATCAGAAATTCTTCAATCAGAAGAACAGAGAGCAAAATAATGGTATTGACAGTGTTTTTAAAAACTAGTACATTGGCTTTAGTTCCTTGTAGTTCTGTTTCTTCAGTATATGAAAAAGACCATATTTTCTAAGTCTTTCCTCATTCACATAGCAATTGATCACAATGAGACCAGACTTGAGTGAATGATTTAATTCAGTTTGTTTATAGCAAACCTCACATTTATTTAGTAATTCTAGCCTATGGTTTTCATTAATTTTACCATCAGTACTTGACTCTAAACAGAATAGACATGGAAAAAAGGTAGGGAGATTATTTGAAATACCTTTTTCTTCCTTGTTTTTTCTTTTTTTTTTTTTCTTTTTACAAAATTAATGGTTTAAACAGAATATTGCTTTAGACACTTATTAGCTATAGCAAACTGATAAGGAGCAACTAAAGGAAGAGATAGCGTTGGAACACTTCTAACCCAAGCCCTTTTAAAATTTTATGGCATTATTTTTGGTATTATTAATGTACAAGTAATTAATCCTAAAGAGTAATATCTGAAATAATGCCATAGTTCACTGCTAACATTTTTGTATGAGTAAACAATGTTCTCATTCAACATTTTTGTCAAGACTAAGAAATATAAATTATTATTCAACATTTTGGACTTCACATAATTCTTAGGAAGCCATGAAATTTTGTTATCCTTTACTTTTCATTAGTTCTGGATGTACATGCTAAAGACTAAAAGAATTCCACCATTTCAGCACTTTGAACTAGTTGCTTATTGTTATGAGTGCTTTGGGTATTTTATGTGGGTGACCGTTGCAGTGTCTTAAGGTGAATTGTGGAAAGGAATATATGCTTTTACCTCCCTTAAAAAATCTACAAATACATCTACCAATATATTAGTGTAAGCAACAAAATAGCCAGATGGGAGTTTAATGGACCATTAAAATAACCCTTTTGGTCCCAAGCCCAGCTACAAGAAACAGATGCAATCTCCAGTTATTCACAAACGATAAGTGCAATACCTTTTAGCCACCCATTAATTATACCTAAGGTTGTTCCTCTGGCAAAAGCTACCAAAAGACTATTCCAGTTTCTTATGGAAGACAGCAATGATACCAAAGCAGAAGGTAGAAAAAGGGCATTAATTTTTATATTACATCTTTGGGAATAAAATGTGTTTGTCTGTTCCTGTCCAAGGCTATGGAGATAAGGGGGCAATAAATGGAGACACCTAGAAAGGGAACCAAAAGACTCCTCAAATTATTTTTTCTCGATTCAGGTAAAATTAAATTTTATTATGAGTCTAGCCATATGAACTTTGTAAACACAAGAAAATTGGAAGAGCAAAGGAAAATAGAAAAGGAAGTGCTTTTGGAGCAATCTACTAATTCCTAAATATGCTTTACATTTCCCTCCACACAATTCTGCTGTGGTTCAGAATCCCAGTTATGCCTGTTCTCACCTTTGGATACAGGAGACCAAGTTTAGAATCATCAGCTGGAACATACAATCAAGAAATTATAGTTTTGGTTGGAAGGGACTTTTAAAGGTAATCTACCTCCCTGCCATGGGCAGGAACATACTGAGATAGATCAAGTTGATTAAAGGCATGTCCAAGACTGCACCTTGCTTGCAGTCTCCTGGGACTTGTAGTATGTATAAATCCTCACACAGATCATGTCTACACTGTATCAGAAGAACTTGTTCCAAACTGCAAGTGACTAAGCTGATCTAGTTACATTATGTTTAAAAGGCAGAGAAGAAAAAAGTAGCAAGTTTGTATTCTAATGATCTTTAAACCTGAGTTTAACTTGCTAACTCAAAATAAAGTCCAAATGTCTCATGTCCACTCCTATTTTAACAAAGTTTGTTTAGATGAAAATCACATAGATTTTCCCCTTTTTTTGTGACTCTACTATATTACTCCTAGCCTACACTGTGCGTGTGCTAGCTTTTAAATATTTACGAAAATAACACCAGCTGATCTGCTTTGTATTATGACAGGCATAATAGCTTGTACTCATTACTATAAATATATGTATAAAACTCCTTAGGTTAAAAAATTCTCTTTGTTGATAAGTAGGTTTTCCAAATTCGTTCAAATGCCATATCAATCCATTTCAAAACCTGAAATTTTAGAAGGGCATTTCATCTACTCTGTATAACTGAAATACTATAAAAGGTGAAAAGAAACATTAACTATAAAGGAGTCTCTGAAAAATTTCACTGAAATCATAGGAACGCAGTAATATGAGGTGGAGGCTACAAGGATGCTACTGAACCAAAACAAATGTTGTTCAGACATGGTGAGGAAATATAGCTAACGTTGTTCACATTTCATTTCATTTAATTGTTTTGTTAGTTTAATCATAGGGATGAATAAAAATGGGGGAGAAGAAATATTGAAAATCTACAAGTGCCATATATCACAACATATTTAAAAGAAACATAATTCTCACTTGTCTGTAAAGTTCAAAGGCTACAAAATCATACACATTAAAACTTTTTAAAGATAGGCTATGGAATAACTTTCAGGCAGGATATTTCAGAATTTGTGAAGGTTAGCTTGATAGTACCTAGCTTGATTATTTCTCTTCCCATGAATACCAATTTTCACACTCTAGGTCAGATCCTGTGAGTGATTTGACAGCCATGTTAACCTAAATACAAGTTACAGTCCTTAAATCTTCCATTTAACTGATGCGTGAACTTGAAGTGCTAAATATTTCTTTTCTTCTGGCATATTTTCTAGGGACCAGGGGCTTTCACTTGTTTTCTCAGAACTACCAGTTCTGAGAAAACTAGTTTTGACAGAGCTGAGGATTTTTCTTCACAGAAGCTATGACTATTAATGACTAGTACCTTTAAAGTAATTGGCCCTTTAATTGTTCTTTAATCTCTTGAGAAGCTGGTAATACAGATAACCCTTCAGGATCAGGTGTGTTAGAAAATGCAGCCATACTTCCATATTTTGCAATTATTAGTTATGTTTTGTTAGGGCAGATTGTGCATTGTCAAGTCTGCTTTTTTCTTTGAGAGACTGACTCGTTTTAGTTTTTCTTTTTAACATGATGTAGAAAATGTAAGAGACACTTCTTGCACATACTAATAGCCTACCAATTGGAATGGGCCTGCAGCAGAGTGATTAACAGTCCCTTCCCCACATATATCACAGAATTGCAGCATCACAGAAGTTTGAGATTGGAAGGGAATTCTGTAGGTCACATAGTGTGGCGACGCAGGCAGGAACTGGACCGGACTGCTGTGATAGTTATTCTCTTTAATGAAGCATCAGTCTCATCACAGAGGTAAAGGCAAAGCAGTAGCTCACAGCACCCATGTAGCAGCCAGCAGTATCAGCAACAGCAGCCCTCAGTAGCCCCCAGTAGCCACCACAGTAGCCGCAAATTTTTCTGTTACAAAGCATCTTAAGGACTTTTCAGCCAATAGTATATTACTAAAACTTACAGACAGTTGTTTTAACCAATCAATTATAGCACACGTACACCTATTTCAAACAATAGTCATTTGTATGCTTCTCTATTAACAATACACAATACCCTTATTAAGCTTAAGACCTTCTACTATCCTGTCAAGCGTATACTTTCTGCAGTGTTATGATTTATTCAAGCCAAACCTAAAAATTTGGCCTTTGTTTTCCATGTTCTTGTTAGCTATACTATTATATACTACTGTATCTTTCCTAGCTCCAAACTTTTCTCAGCTGCTGCAAATTCTGAGATCTCAGCTTTTTTCAGTTTGAGGCCTGCTTTTTCAGCTCCTAAAAATCCTTTTTTGCTTTTAGTGTTTCCCACAATTCCCCCTCTTGGATTAACTAAAACAAAAAAAAAAAAAAATTCTTAACTTTGTCTCTTACTTAATACCTTACTTTGCATAACTCTTATTATAATATGCATTTCTCTTTATTCATTTAAAGCACTTTTCTTGCTTGTTTTAATCATTGTAATTTTAAAGCACAGCAATAAATGCTGTAAAAATCTAGTCTAAACTAAGGGGTTTATATCAAATACAGTATAAATTGCTATTTTTGTCTCTGATAAGTTTTGTCCCTTCCAGGGTCTCAATTCAAAACCTTCATCTATGTCCATACTTGCATCTATTACCTTTGTAAGATTCTGAGTACTTTCTGTATTTTCACTTTCTACATCTTTCCCTTGAATGACAAGAACTTCCTTGATACTTCTGCTCGCCCGAGCACACCGAAGTATACAAGGTGCCACTACTAGTATCACCACTACAATAACCAATACATATAAACCTACTTTGCAAAGTTCTTTCAACCAACATGCAAAGTTCCATCCTTCAAATAGATTATCTAACCATGATTCATCATCTTCTCTAATTTGGGCTGTCAAATCTTTCAGCTCTTGTATGTTTTTATGGATAGATTCAGAGTGGTCAGACAGGTTCATACAACACAATCCATCAAATTCTTCACAATCATGTCCATGTGCCAATAAAAGAAAGTCAATGGCTGCTCTGTTATGAAGAGTGCCATGCCTGACACTGTTGACATCCATGAACATGTCACTAATTGCAATGGATGTGGCATTAGTCTGTTTACTCTACCAACATCCAACTTGATCTAACTGTTTCAATGCCATGGCAGAAGCGAGCTGGGGTAAAAACAAACCTGCTGAAAATCTTTTTGCACCTTTCCAGGGCATAAAATCACTTTTACAATTTTCATCATAATGATGGGCAAATCTTTTCCCTCTATGTTTTTTCTTGATGACTGTTTTAGCACTAGGTGCTAGTACAGTAAGTTGCCCAATGCTACATGGACCACCCTCAAGGTGTGATGGGATGCCTTGCCAAGCCCTATCTCCACAGATGAACCAATATCCTTTTGGTAATTGTCGTGGATATTGGTCAACCCCAGAAAATCCATTCCAATTGTCTGAGTAATTACACCAAAAACTCGAATTTCTGTAGGCAGGATAAATGGGAGTGACATTATACTTCTGAGAATCATTCTCTTGCCAATTGCCATCTGGAAATATAAGACAGAAATCCATTGTTAAGGAACCAAGGATTTCCAATTCTTGGGGCTCGGAGGGTGCTTTAGGAAGTTCTCTGGTCTAAATGTTCCAATCAATCACAGGATTGCTCCTGTTGGCAATCTCACCTGGCTTATTATTAAGTTGTCTTTTGGTCAAGGGGTCATAATATACAGGTATTGGCCAAACTTTTACTGGCACACCGACTAGACAAGTTGAAAAAGGCTTTTCTGGGCTTGAATTGGACAGGCAAATTGTGTCTGAACCTGCTGCCCTAGCTAAAGTCACCCAAACATTTGTTTTTGTTTGTTCCACAAGTAAATCTGCACAGCAAAAGGCAAGCAAAACCAGCCAATACCAATATAACACTTGATTTCATTCCACATCTCTCGTGAGCTATTTTCTTGGCAAAAAACTCTCCCATATAACACAATGAAAACCACACTTCTAAAAAAGCTCTACGAAATCAACAATTCACATATTTAGCATCAACATAAAGTTAAGGTTTGCAGGTTCCACAGATGAAGAAAAGATGTCAGGCGTGATCTGTAGATTCTCTGCTTGTCTCACGCCTGTGTGCTTGTGTCTTCGCTCTTGGGCTCGTCAGCACGTTCTTGTGTGCAATATGGTTTGACTGGAACCCACTTAGGTCCGGCACCTGTAGAAACACAAGCATACCCTTTGCCCCAAGTTATTAGTCGAAAAGGACCTTCAATTTGTCCTGTCTCAGGGCTCCTGATTAAAACAGGAGGATTTTCTTTCAATTTCGCCTGTGTGTTAT